>BKCP01004772.1:573408-598751 GCA_008636005.1 Striga asiatica
AAAAAAAAAAAAAAAATTAATAATAATAATAATAATAATAATACCTAATACTGTGTGAGGCTAGGCTCGCTTTAGCCTCACACACCAAGTGTCCCCTCAGTCGCTTTGTAATAAAGCATTTTCTGCACATAAAACATCATATAACCTTGAGCAGTTCGGACAACATGATCAGCAACTCTAGTAATCCAAGCATCGTCACACTTGAACCACTCATCATTCAATCTCAAGTAAGTCACATAATGTCCCGCGTCAAGCTTACCCGAGTGTGTGACCACAGCAAAAAGCTCAAACTGCGCATCCACCTCAAAATTGAACAACATTCTATTCCCAAACCTTCTCCTAACAACAGACGACGACAGGTAAGGTGACATGTCCAAGGAAAAAGGGAACTGCAAATAGCTGTCGACTTTTCTCGACACTTTCCCAACCGAGGAGTGCTCGAACCTCTTGATGTGGAAGCAAGTCACCAAAGGGAGCTTTCGTATGGACATCTGTTTGAGGGACTCTTGCCTGACCTGACACTGCTGGCAGAAAAATTTTTGGTCGGAACCTAATCTCTCTGCTCGAGTGAAATGGTCGAGGCAGCCCAATAGAGTCGGGGGTTTTTGGCCAGTGTGGTTCGGTTTCAAGTCCAACGATATATCTACGCATGGATCGTATGTTGTGGATGTGAAGCCACAGGATGTGCACATCACGTCAGATCTTAGGATGCCGGAAAATACACGGTGCGCAATGCAGCAATCTCCGCTCACTGCAAAACATAAGATGATCCCTAATTCTATTATCGCCACACAATCGACCTTCTAAAATTTTAAGATTTCATTCAGTTAATGGATCCTATAAGCTTCAGAAATGAGTCCCCAGTTAATGAAATTTCTTATTTTAACATTAGTTTAATCAGAAATGGAAGTAGTGAATTTATAATGCTGGGACATTTTATGATGGCATGTGCAAGAATAGAGACTCAGAAGCATATTGCATAAGTCCTAAAGATTCATGAATTCCATTGTAACTATAGCCTGATAAATGAACCCTAAAGGGCATAGTTTACTTGATAAAAGAGAACCAATGGGCTGACAAGATTTTGGGCCAATAGAAAAACACCAAATTGTTTGAATCAGAAAAATTCAGATTGATAAGGCTTAAGGAAACTTCAACACTCGTCTTCCAATGTAATGACTCTAACAGCACGACCGAAGTTTTGCAAATTAATTAGTTGTACACAAGAAGAAGCCTATGATGAAAGCTAAAGTGCACCAAAGAAAGTGGGACTTACAGGAGGGAAGCAGATGGCAAGCTTGCAGTTTGAATACTGGCCCTAAATCTGACAGCATTTGCCAAAATCAATGCCTAAAGGCAATTTGAAAACCTAGACCAGTATCCTGCATTTAAAATTGTTGTTATTCTATCATTTGTTGAAGGATTTTTAGGTTGCCTAGATCAGATGACATACTATGTATGAGAAGTAGGATGCTGAGGGGATAAGAGGATGTCAAGGATTCCTGGCTTACATTCTACATATTCCAAGAAAATGTATTCATTTATCATGAGACATCAAAAACAAAAATATGAAATCCAGCTTAGTTTACTTACAAGACCCAAAACAATAAGGAAAACATCTGTCTACATTTTTTCCATGAATATCCCTTCACCATTTTAAAATATAACTTTCGTCATCTTTTAATTCTTTACTGTTTGTTATAAAAAAACAAAGCCCTGTGAAATCATGAACCTAAATCCCACAATATATTACCTTGGGTGTGGGCCTTTCGCCTGTCCTTCAGCATCTTTTCATGAATGCCATCAAGCATGGAAATGAAGAATTCATGTGCATCCTGTTGCTCATAGCTTGCAAGATTTGAAGCATGTTGCCACCAACTGCAACAAAAAATTATGTCAACGAGGACATACATGGAAGTTAAAGGTAGGTGCTCATAAGAATAAAACATATTCACAGACAAGACTATCAAAACTTGAAAACAGAGTACCAAAAGTCCTTCGTAGTAACTTAGCTGTACACAACATTGGCAAAAGAATATGAAGTCACTTCATTTTCCAGATTCGAAAAAATTAGCTTAACATAACGATCCCATATAGAGAGAAAAAAAAATAAAAAAATAATCCTGTCTTTATACATAACGCGACGCGAACCTGTATAAGAATTTTGCTGGGCTGTACGGCATTCTCTCCCCTGAGAACACAGCCGAGTAAATAGCATCCAAATCACACGCTAGACACAACTGCACATTCTTATTGTTGCCTTTATTGATATCACTCTTCCGAGTAAGGATTGTTCTATTTTCTCTTTCACAATAAAACCTATTGTGCTTATCACTCAAGAAATAATTCCTCAAAGGAGGTGTATGAAGAAGTGCCTGCAAAACCGAGTTCATGAAGCACGTGTTCCCGAGATTGCTGAGCCCACGCAACCCCCAAGGAACAACTAACGACTCACCGCCGGGTCGACTCGCCGAGTCACCACTGAGTTGATTCGATGGCAGGGGGCTAGAATTCTCCGCAATGAACGCCCGCTCCTTCAGATCGGGAGTCCAAGGTTTGTAATCCACCCGCCTCCGCTTCCGCAGATTCTCCGGCGGAATAAGCGGCCCACCTCCGGCGGCGGCCGACACGACAGCGGCGTCGAAATCGCGGTCGTACACCTGGTCACCGCACGCGCAGCAGAAAAGCTCGGCCCTTATCACGTCGACCGCCACGAGATGCGAGGTGACCTCCGCGTGGGCGGCGACGTGCGCGCTGCACACGATGATGGCGCACGACACGCAGGCGTAGAGCCTCGGCGGCGCGTGGCCACAGGTGTCGCACTGGACGACGCGCTCCCCGCGGCGGATGGAGGCGCGCCCGAGGGGATGGACGCGGATAGAGCCGCGAAGATTTCGGAAAGGGTCCGGGCCAAGCTGGGACCGGAGCTCCGACAAATGGTGGCAAGAATAATTAGGGTTTGCGGAATCCGTCGAATCCGAAAGCAATTTCTGAGATTCGGCCGCCGGTTGGTTTTGGGTTTGCTTGTGATCCGATGATGTCATTGACCTGGTAAGCGCCCTTTGCAATGGAATAATCAATCAGAAACACAAAATCAAATCCAAATTTAGCCTGAAGCAGAGGATGATAGAGCTTGGCAACAGTAAGCAAGTACAGTGCAGTCAGATCTAAGTGCATTGACCTTAAAAATTTAAAATACATGCGTGGGCGACCGATTAGCTGTCATTAGATTTTGTTCTTAGGTCTCAAATTCCTGTAATAAAACAGCAAAAGGACTATTGTATACTCAATTGCTTCTTAGGTCTCAAATTCCTGTAATAAAACAGCAAAAGGAGTTATTGTATACTCAATTGCTATTCACCGCCCCTTTTACTAGTCACCGCCCAGAAATTCTATGGTGCCCATATGGGCACCATATGGTGTCATAAATCTCACGATCCAACGCCTAATATCCATTCTATCAATTCCACAATGAATACTAAGCGTTGGATCGTGAAATTATGGCACCATATGGTGCTCATATGGGCACCATAGAATTTCTGGTCACCGCCCCCTGTTTACTCTTTTGTCCTTAACTATTTTTCAGACTCTATCTCTCTAAACTTTCTATCTCTCTAAATTCCCGAACATTCAACGAGCGATTCGAGCATCGATAAAAATCCAAAAAAATATTAAAAAAATCCTACGGCATCGACAAAGCGTTCTTCTCTAGCAAGGTAATTTTTTTTTTTTTTACGCATGAATAATTTTTAATTTTTTTTTATTCTGAACCGCGTCCGGCCGTCGCCTCCGGANAATTATAAATTATAATAATAATTAAAAATTATAATAATAATAAGTTGAGTAAATTGTAATTAATTATAAATTGTAAAAATAATATTAATAATTATAAATTATAAATGCTAATAATAATAATTATTATAAGAAATAATAATAATTTTTAATAATAATTATAATTAAAATTAATTATAATAATAATTACAAATTAGAATTAATTATAATTAATATTAATAATTTGTAATAATAATTATAATTAATTATAGTAATTATTATAAATCTCAACAATAATAATTAAAGTTATAATAATAAAATTTATATATTAAAATAAAAATGAATTATAATCTATTTTAATAGTTATTAGAATAGTCATTACATATGGAAAAATATAATAATTATATTTCTGATTCAGGGTGTTAGCAGACCTGGACAATCTAATGCTAGGGACGACGACGAGGCGTTCGATGACTATTATGATGGTTCTGGCACCCGACACACTAGAAGTCGGGGTGTCAATGCGTCCGTTCGCCGGGACAGACAGGCGATGATCGATGAGGCTCGGAGTGTACAGATTCGTCAGGCTAGCCAGAGTTCGAGACACCCTGCACCAGTGCGAGATGTTCATTTTGAGGGCCAGCCAGATAGTTCGCGACTCCATGGAGTCCTCCCGTACGGTGAGCATGGATTTTATTATCCTGGCCAGGCAGGCAGTTCGATGCCCCCGGCACCAGGACCGTACGATCAGTCGGGATATGCTTTTCTCCGCTACGCAGGGAAGTCGATACCTCCTCGCGCACGCGTACCATTACCCTATGGTCAGTAGGGGTATGCTGATGAGTCGTACGGCGAAAGAGAGCAGGGTTCAGAGGAGTGTGACTCGGACGACTCCTCAGATGATCAGGACCACGCACAGCCTACGGGTCCTTGCCACCCTCGTCCTCCTGTACAGCCTGTTCGTTCGGTACAGCCGGTTCTACAGCAGGTTCGTCCGGTACAGGCTGTTCGTCCTACACAGGCTGCTCCTCAACGACAGGCTGGGGGGCGTTTTGGCCCATCTACATCCTCATTAGGTAAATAATTTAAGTATTTATTGTTGTTTAACATAAATTATTTTCACTTAATCATAACAAATTATCGGTACTGTTAGAAAAATATTATCGGTCTGCTCCTCAACTACGGTATAATTAATTTGTAATTTAGAGGAATCATACAATTAATTAGTTAGAAAATTATTATAATTATTTTTATTATTGTTATAATCAATTAGTAGTAATGTTGCATAATAAATTAGTTTAAAATTTTCATTATATTTTATTAATGTAAAATATAACGTTTGTACATTAACTGAAAAAAAAAAAGAACGGGAAACTTATGAAATATGTTTTATTAAATATATTTTATTTAATACATCTTCCAGCAAGTCAATATATACAGATATGTTGTATTTTAATGCAGGTACTAGCAAACGATCTAGGACCGATGATGATGCACCCTGGATCGTTAAAGGCCCAGTGGCCGGTGGGCTCATTGATGGGAGTGTCATCCCTAGCTTTCTAGGGCACGTCGCCTTCCGCATGTGAAATCTGTATATTTTGTGGTAATTGTGTTGAGTATTGTCCAACAATAATATTCGTCCCGGTTTAACAACAGCTACCCAATATTTCAAAATAGTATCGAGAATAACCGGAACTCCGGTTCCTTGGGGGGATGGATCTATAAGAATTCACCTATCCCAATAACAAAAAACCAAGGGAGGCTCTCGTTTTCCCTTGAACCTCTGGTCGGATAAAGCAGCCCCAAAATTGGCTTGGTTTCAAGATGTGGAGATTTGAGGGGGCCGCTGAAATGCCACAACAGACTGAGCGATCGAGAATCTGAAGGCTTGGCGTGAAGAGATGTTTTCCGATGCGAGAGCTCTTCTCGACCAGACCGGGCTGTCACATTTGGCCGACTCCATGCACATCCACTTGGACACCCCACTCCTTTCTGCGTTTGTGGAGCGATGGCAGCTGGATACTAACTCGTTTCACCTGCCTTTTGGTGAAATGAGCATCATGCTGCACGACGTCCGGGCCATTTTGGGCGTTCCTATGGAGGGAGCCGTGGTCGCTGAGGACCCGGATTTCGGACGCCTGCCATGGGCTCTGCATGTCGATACTTTCGGTCACCAAGGGCGAACTCATGAGTTCGTTTTGGCAGCATGGTTCGGTGTCCAAAGCCGCCATTTCGGGGGCATTCAGAGGGAAAGGCCGACCGGCTAGGGATGAGGCGGGTGCCTGGATGTGGGTGATGCTGGCTACCACATTGTTCGTCGACAAGAGTGGTAGTAGAGTGACCCCCAAGCTCCTGCACGAGGAGCTCGACGGCTTGGATTTGATTGAGGGTTACTCATGGGGATCAGCTACGCTGGCATACATGTACAGACAGCTAGGTATTGCCAGCTGAGGGGACTCTGCCCAGATGTCGGGCTGCTTGACTCTTCTGCTGTCTTGGATATATGAGTATTTCCCCGATTTCCGACCCCGGGGGCGTCTACCCATCGGTCCTGGCTGTCTCGCACGATCACGCTCGTGGAGCGTAGGGAATGCGCCACGGTCAGACGATCGGCTCACAGCCATCCGTCGGCGCCTCGACAGACTCACTGCCTCCGATGTACGTGAAGTTATTTTATTTAAATTTAGTTACCCGTTATTTAAAATAATATAATTATTTTTAAAAATGCTTTTATGCAATTGTGAACAGGTGCAATGGTTACCATACGACAGCTCCAGCCCAGATGCGATAGAGCCGAGGACTCTTTATAGCGGATTGATTCGATACCGCGATGTCGTCGAACCGTACTTGCCTGCGCGGTGTTTGCGTCAGTTGCGGTATGTCTAGACTGTCCCTCCCCCTACATACCCTTCAATCAGTGCAGTACGTGTTTGGGAGTCTAGAAACTACAGGGTTGAGCATTCTGAGGCTGCTGCAGTAGGTGCCTGGACCGAGTTCCCGATTTCTAGGACGGTCAACACCGGTATGTTGACCCCCACCACACAGGATCGCGGGGAGGCGACTGAGGATTACCTGCAGTGGTACAGTCGGGTTTCCCATCCGACTCTCATGGGCGAGGAATTGCCGGACGAGAACGAGGTCCCTACGCGTGTCAATACAGCCTATGTAAGTTGGTTACTAAATTTAAACCAATGTTATTTCATTAACATAATTTTTTTTTAATAAATTTTAGTCATATTTTTTTATTCTTTCATTTTTTTAGTGGGTGGACCGTCTTTTCGGCATTACATCGACCATGCAGCAGTTCCTTGTTGAATGTCCGGAGGCGGCAGAAGTCCAAGAAGATTTTGCTAAGTTTAAGTTGGATTACGATAATGCCCAATAATGATGTAATGAATGTTTTTTTTTTTATTATTAGTATTGTAAAACATTAAGTTGAATGATTTTTTTTTTTTATTTATTATTTGTAAAACATTTAAGTTGAATGGTTTCTTTTATTTTTTATAGTATATAGTATTTTTAATACATAGTATATACATATATGTTATAATTTAACTTCAATTTCTACCTATATGTTTTAACTTCTATTATTTTTCATACAAATCACGCGTTAACGATCCACGTGACATGGTAGACACGAAGGATAAAAAAAAATCACAATTACAAATGTAGTACCATTTCGAATGAAAAATAGTACCGCATTTGCTTCTGAGTAGTACCACTTTTAGTTCATACGTGATTTGAAAAACGTATTCTTAAAATACGTGCTTTTTATTTTTTTATTTTTGTCCACTTAATTTTTTTTTTTTATATAAATAAATAATTCTTCATTTTGTTTTTTATTTGCTAAACTTAAGTTGAATGAGAAGCGTCATACCACAAGTGAATAATATTGTTCTTTTATTCAACAAGGTTTTTTTTGAACAGTAAACCACAATCGCAACCTAGCCTCGTACTGATCCTCCCAACACACAACCGATCGATCTCGATAACGGAACCACATGGAATGAATAGACGGCAATGGACAATCATGAGTCAAATCTAAACGAATGTAGTGTTCTACGGTACCAAGATGGCACATGACAATCTCACGACATGGTCCTCTAGCCGATGATCGTGCAATGAGAGGCAACACTGTGATGCTGAATAAGTCGTGCTGCCCATCTTGCGGACCAGAGCCCAACAGAACGACAACCGCATTAAATAGGGTCGCAACGGCGTAGAGGTCCTGCGGAACTTCAAACCAGTGAGACCGTCCACAAGGGCCGTCGGCCCACCTTACGCGACGGAGTCCGGTGTCGATATCTCTAAAATAGATGTACTCGTACAATTCACGGTGGTTGTCGACCTCATTCGCAATGCTTTCTCTTGCATCTGCCCAGTACTTCTGGTGACCATACACGTGACTCGCGATGACCCGAAATCCGCAGTTACCATCCGCATCCACATTCAGGTAACTCACTATGTAGTCCAACATATGCCATGGGATATTTTGCCACATTTAAAATCCAAATATATTTGTCGGTCTAAACTCTGCAATAAATATCATAATAATTTCACGTCACAATTTATATAATCATATAAGTACTTTAATTAACGCTCAGCCATATTTAAAAAAAAAATGTATGACCTTCTTCCCCTTGTGACTGTTGAGAAGACGAATTTGTCTGTTCACGCGAAGAAGTGGTCGTACGGCTCGATTTCCGATCTCGCGATCTATCGTTGTACTCAAAAGAAGATGGTTTACGCTTAGTTGAATTAGTTTTCTTGGGACGACCTCGCGGGTTATCCTTAACCTCAGGTTCCGCATAATCCTGTTGGTCTGGGTAAAGATGACTGTACAAGAACTGATTCACGTACCGCATCGTCGCGGGTTTCAACCTCACTCACAAGCGTCTGAAAGAACTCTGCATCTGACCATGCAGCCTGGCTCATCTGGCTCTGATGACCAGTCCCTACAAGTATATGATAAAAAAGTTAATGAATTAAACCAAATAATGTATTTTAATAGAAAATTATAAATAAAACATTAACCTTAAATTACCTGGCGCTAATATCTGTAGCGTTCTCCAGAACTAGTGAATCATTCCGAGATCAATCGGAATGTTGAAATCAACTGCGTTGCGGAGCAAACAAGTACAAGGAAGTTCATGTGTGAGCTGCAATACACAGCCGCAGTTAGTGTAAACATCGGCGTCCAAGTCTGCATCCTCGTAAGCTCAGCATCCAATAAACTCAGACAGTAATGCGAGACCCTCAGTATCACGCTCGCAAAAAGGATTCCCTTATACCGTGTATTCTTCTTAGATCTCGAGGTCTCAAGCGCCGTCCTGATAATACGTTACATAACGTTAGATTATAATTAATTAATGCAGTAATATAATAATGCATTTAAAAATTGCAGTACGTACTTGATTTAAGTAACTTGATTATCGATGTGCTTATTAATATTCTGCCAAATTGTATCGAGCGCGCCGGTGGACGTCTGAAGCCACTCCTTCAACACAGAGTGGGCACTCTCCACCCTACAGGAAGTTGTGTTTCCAAAATGTGTCACTCGGTTGGTCCAAGCCTTCACAAACTTCTCGCGGTGCCCTAACCATGTGCCCTCCACATACCGTATCACTTCTGGAGACTTCAAATATTTTGCGTGCAGCTCGGCAACGGCATCGGTGTAGGCATTGAACGTACTGGCCTCTGCAATCGCCTTCCACGTACTGTGCCTGAAAATCTCCGAGAATTTTGTACTCTTCCCAAATAGTTTGTAGGCTTTGTCTTCCACATCCTTGTTGATGTGCCACGTGCAGAGTAACTGGGCTGATTCAGGAAAATGCCTCTGAATAGGAGTGAGTAAACCCAACTCTCTGTCACTGACAACAACATAAGGATATACGTCTTGGCCTATCAGTAGTCTCAACTTCTCTAGAACCCAGTCGTAACTTGCCTCTTTCTCGTCCCTGATGAGCGCATACGCAATTAGGAAGTTCTGGTTGCACGGTGTCATCCCAATCATCTCGACCAACTGCATCTTGTACCTATGCAAATGAGACCAAGAAGACAAAAAATATAATCAAATAAAAGTTTACTTAATCAAACACACTATTTAAGATTCGTACTAATAAAGTATTTATAAAGTAACATACCTGTTGGTTTTATACGTGGAATCTATGCCGACATACCAGCGATATGTCCGGAATAGATTGATCGACGCAGGATGGGCCATGAATATATGCGTCGACGCTTTCGTGTTCGGATCGGATTCTGCATAAACTTCGCTGCTCACGGACAAATGCATAAGCTGGGAAGGAACGTCTCTACCGTCGAAACTCTCTTTCCGCAGCTTATCTCTAAAGTTATATACCTGTCACCGATTAGCGTTAATTATAATGATTATTATAATTTTAAAAAAAATATTATGTTAATAAATAAAACAGTATATTAATGCGATTAATTTGTTAAAAAAATTTGAACTATCGCAATAATAATACATTAGTAAATATTTTATTAATTATTACAATAAATTTTACATATAAAAAATTACTAATTATCATAATTAACTTCAAAAAGTTAATTAAAACATATCTTACAAGATATAAATATATATACCTGTCGCACATGAACGTTGTCACCCGGATTCTTTTCCTTCAGCGCGGCCATAATTTTTGCCGGGGCAACCTGAGCGTCCGTCATATCACGAACAATTTTCTTAGATGAAGCGCTGAGGCCGCTCAACTGGCGATGACCCTCAGGATACACAACAAATGTATGGTTATGGTAGCCCTTCTCTTCATTGCTACATCTACAGATCCTCCAGTATGGAGCGCCGGACACCTTTTTTACTTTGATCTCAAAATTGCAGCCGCACTTATTCGTTTTTGTCTTTCTAGAATTTCCGCCTGTGCCTCTGTACCGTTTGCCTCTATGGCACTTCAAAAGCCTGACCGTTTTCTTTTTGTGGCTCGAAATTATTAATAGGAAACCATTCAGCATTGCCTGGTGTTTTGCAGCTTCAATAGCGTCCTGAGCACTATTATATAATGTACAGGTATCGAAACTCAGACTGTAATCAACACCATCTCCTCCAAAATCTTCCCATTAGTACAATATTTATATTTTTAGAACATGTTCAATTGAGATAATTAATTCTACCATGTAACATAATAATTTATAACTCATAACAGGATATTATCTAACGTCCAATTTATAGCATAATGAAGTCTAACATGTAACACAATAATTTGTAACTCCTAACACGATCACGATAATATCTAACGTCAATTTATAACATAACCAAGACTAACATGTAATATAATAATTTCTAACTCGTAACACGATAATATCTAACGTCCAATTTATATTATAATCAACATATGACATAATAATTTGTAACTTCTAACACGATAAACGTCCAATTTATAGCATAATCAAGTCTAAAATGTAACATAGTAATTTATAACATAATAATATAATATAATTTATAACATAATTATTTCGAATATATAACATAATAATTAAAAAAAAATATGTCCGGCCGGTCGAACCGGACAGACCGGTTCCGACCGGCCGTCGTTTTCGGACGGCTGTTAAGCCGTCCGGCTGGCCGGTTCGGACATAGCCCGTCCGACCGGCCGAACTAACCGGAAGGCTTTTAACCCGTCCGGACGGCTTAAAATCCGTCCGGTTCCGGCGGCCGGACACAAAATTTTTCGTACCTCGGAATTTGACGACATTTCACCGTACACTTTCCTCTGAGATGTTTAGAAAAAATGAAAAGGGCAAAATCGTCCAAGGGGAGCGGTGAGTAGTAAAATGGGGGCGGTAAATAATACCACCCATTGTATATCTCTACCTTTTTTTTCCGCCAAAGATAGAATTCATTAATAAAAATAAATAATTACAAGTAGGGGTGTTCACGGTCCGGATTGGTCCGGTTTTAACCTAAATCATGACCAAACTGGACCTAACGGTTAATTTTTTTTCTTATCCATAACTGGACCGGTTTTATTTTTTAACCGACCACAATCCGGACCGCATTGGACGGTCCAGTTTGACGGTTAACCGTTAAATCCAAAATCCTTGTTTTGGACCTTCAATTTTATTTTTTTTTTATTTTGGGCTTAAGTTTTATTCTTCAATTTTGGGCCAAAAAGAGATTATTTGGGCCTAAAAAAATAAGAAAAACAACAATAATGAAATAAAAAATACACAATTCATCTCATAAGCGAAAAGTGAAAGTGAATGTATTTTGTATTTGTCGGCCATAGTGAATGACTGAATGTATATATATATATTTGTTATAGTTTTTTAATATTTACCGGTCCGGTCCAGTTAAACTGGCGGTTTGACGCAGGTAATCCATTAATTGGACCAGTTATTCCGGACTTTTAAAACAATTAACCACCGAATTTTTTAAGGTTTTTTTAACTGACCATTTAACCGATTCGCGGTTCAAATTAACGGTTTTTTTTCGATTAAAACCGGACCGTGAACACCCCTAATTACAAGTAGCAAAAATTAGTTGTCATTAGATTTTGTTCTTAGGTCTCGAAGTCCGGTAATAAAGCAGCAAAAGGAGCTATTGTATATCTCTCTACCTTGTGTTTTTTTTTTACAAAAAATAAAATAAAAATAGAATTCATTAATAAAAATAAATAATTACATATAGTAAACTAATCCAATACATTCAGCTACACATTTCAATTCAAATTGAAGGACTACAACATTAATACCATAGCACAACAAAACACACATAAAAACTAAAAAACTCCCACAATGGAGAATATGTACTCACTAACGGAAGAATACACGCTCCTAAAAAAACTAAGATACATTCACATAACAACACAGAAACAAACTACAAAATAATCCATTAGCTAAAATAAATTTCTCCTCGACAGCTGGTAAGCTACTCTGCAAAAAAAAAACACGACATTGACTCTAAGGGTAATCACCAACACGGACAGAGACACGACCCGAGGTGCAGATCCATAAACTGCAGTATTACTATACCTAACTAGATCCGAACTCACAGACTCTAGACGACCCCCAGACCAGAAATTNAGCCACAGGTTGACAATTGACCGGAGCCAAAACCCACAACCACCGGGGAGACAGGAAAAAAGGGGAAGGGGAAGGAGAGGGGTGGGGGGACGGCAGGGATAAGAGACTAACCTTGGCTCCGACCACCACATGGCGGTAATCGGAGCTAGCCACCCAGCCTTGCTGCCGAAAACGCCGAGACACTCACGAGTCACGAGCACTGCATAGCCAACCATTTGCGTGGTGAGACACTATTCGGTCGAGAGGACCATGACGACAGAAGCCAAGGAGCCCAGTCCGGCGGGCGGTACCACGCGACGCGAAGTGCCATGTTGAGAGGAGGTCAACAGAATTCAACTTAGGTTTTACTATTCACCGGGGGGAGAGGAATTATCGAAAATCACTTTTGTTGGTTTTTTACAATTATGGTGTTAGAATTAATAAGCATTTAATGATATAATGTCTATATCTATACCTTTGTTGCAAGATTATTTTTCTATCCCATCTTCTAAGCAATTTTTTTAATACAATATATAAAGAACATATCTATTTATATATTTTTATAATTTTTTAAATATATCAAAAAATTAGCTTGTAAAATTCATTATGAAAAATTATTAAAAAAGATTGTCGTACACAAAATTTGTCGCTCCGAGCTATCCCACCTTGTATCAAGGGCTTACGTAACTTACTTACTTTGACATGACCTTGAATGTCCTTTAACATAAGACACGAAGACTCCTAAAGGAAACATCGACTCGGTGTGTCTGAAGAGAGACGAACGCTATCTCATCCACAATGCCGATCTCAAATAGTCCTAAATGTAAAAGGTTTACCACACAAAACCGATTCTCACAGCCCAAAATAATTCAGCCACTTATGCAAGTTGCCCTTCAAGAACGCACTCAACACGACGACTGCCCCGTGCCACCCAACACACAGCCGCCACCGCCTCCAAGATCTGCCAAATAAGGATGCCAATCATCTCGCTTAGTTGTCATCCCCAAGGCTTCGTCGCTGGCTGCCTCGCTTTCGCATGCCACAGCGTCGCCTCGTCTCTATCCGCCGCCGCGTCCGTCGTCTTCAGTCTGTCCGCCACCGCATCGTCTCGCCTCATTGTCTCGCCTCCGTCTGCCGCCGCGTCTCCTCGCCTCCGTTGCCGCCGCGTCGAACTCCTCTATCTAGCCGAAGTTTGTGTGCAGTTGTGTGTGTCTATGAGCAGTTGTGCGTGTGTGATGTTTGTGTGGGGTGTGTGTGAGAGTGTGGGAAAGAGATTGGAGGGTTAGTTAGGTTGTGGTGCGGCCCACGAGATGTGTGGATGAGTGTGTAGTTATTAATGACCAGTTTGCTCTAAGTGAGTGGTCAAATGTACACATTTGACCACGAACTGTACACTTATTTACGAAATTGTCACTGCATGTTGACTGCCATATTTAAGATTTGACTTCATCATGACCATTGATATATTGGATCCAATGGTCCAGACTTATTTTTATTTCTTTCATTATCATTTTTTCTCAATTGAACCAATTTCTATATATATATATATATATATATATATATATATATATATATATATATATATATATATATATATATATATATATATATATATATATATATATATATATATATATATATATATATATATATATATATATATATATATATATATATATATATATATATATATATATATATATATATATATATATATATATATATATATATATATATATATATATATATATATATATATATATATATATATATATATATATATATATATATATATATATATATATATATATATATATATATATATATATATATATATATATATATATATATATATATATATATATATATATATATATATATATATATATATATATATATATATATATATATATATATATATATATATATATATATAGTTGGGATCACATGAGAATGACTCACAATGAAAGAAATAAGAATAAACCTGGATCATTGGATCCACTACATCAATGGTCATGATGAAGTCAAAATTAATTAAAAATAGTCAATCATTAATGGCATTCTTTTAATTGTTTGATCATAGTATGGTCAAATATGTGCATTTGACCAATAATTAAGGGTATGTTGGTCAATACACATATATTTATGTGGGACCCACTCACAATTAGTGACACGTTTTACCTTTCATCACATTCAATCTTTCTTTTTCACAATTTCAGATCTACACACACACACACACACACACACCACACACGGCGGCCGACGTTAGGAGCTCCGCCGGAGACAGTAAACGCCGGGGATATCCTGGAGAAAGATGACGTCCTCGGCGACCGGCCACCATCTTTGTAAGCTTCGATGGCCGCGCAGGTGTCCAAGCCAGCTATTCTTCATCAGAGTGCATAGGTGATGGAGATGTCCGGCAGGATGATGGTGATCTGAGTGGTGGTGCGTTGTTGTCCGTGTAGGGAGCTGAGGTGGCATTGGGCGGCGGACTGCGCCGGTGAAGGCGGCGACGGGAGAAGGGAGGAGGATCTGGTGCGATTTTGTTATTTTCTCCACCTCGTTGTCATGGTCGTCGCACATTGATTCACGGTGGACGCGATGACGGCAAGCCGGAAATTGCATCGAAAATCTGGCGACGGTGGTCGGCGGCGGCAGAGATGTCGGCTTGAGAGATGAGATTAGCGGAGTTGCGCTTGATTGCAATGACTTGATATTTAGGGGCATAAAGTTGTAAATTTGATAATTCTCAATGACTTGATTGCAATTTCAGATTTTTTAATATATTTCAATTTAATTCATGGGCAAATATGTGATTAACAAAACTAAAATTAATATTCAATATTTTATTTAATATGTGGTTGTTAATAAATAATATGTTATATAAAAATATAAAAAAAAATGTCAATAATATTTATATAGTTTGACCGACCGGTTATTTAAGTAATACAAATAATAAAAAAAATGACATCGAATTAATATAACCGAGTATTTCAAAGCAAAAAAAGATAACCGAACCGAAATTCGCAATTTCGAACTGAATTTAATAATTGCACAATATTATTCAGTGCATTGCACTTTAATATTCAGTGCATCGCACATTAATGATAAACGCGTTGCACATTACTGTTGCATTTGTGAATTAGATATGGTAAGACTTAATAGCAATTTTATAAATTTTTGCTTATTACAATGGAATTCAAGGGTCAAATATACAATTAATTGAATTTTAATCAGTACTTTAACATGTAATATTTTATTATTTTTAATCAAAAAATAAATAATATTTTTACTAAAACATAGTATAATAATAATATTTTTGTATATAATTCAGTTATTTCGGTTAAAAAATAAAAATAATAATAAAATAAATACGACATCGGATTAGAAATAATCGAATTATTTTTATATAATAATCGAAATAATCGTGATTTGAAAATATAATCAAATAATCGAACCGAAATGTGCAATCCGATAGTCATTAAAGCGCAATTAGTATATAAATAATGTGCATCCGATTGCAGACATGTTTAATAGTATGATCCACGCCAAATTAAAACTGACTTAACGGTCGATTTATTCGATCAATTAACCAAATTAATCTAAAAAATATATATGATTTATTATTTATATTATAAAATTATATTTATTTGTCAACGTTAATTAATGTTTAATTTTTAGTTTTGGTGTTAATTGTGGAGCGTGGTTATAAAGTACAACGTGTTATTTTATAAAGTGCAACGTATTGTTTTACAAAATGCATCGTACTGATACATAAAGTGCACTGTAAATTTGGTACGGTAGCATGCTTTTTTTTATTTCATTTTCTTTTTTTTACATATGATGAGATGAATGTTAAAATTTTATGTAGATCCAATTTTTATAATTATGATTTGTAGTATTTTGGCGAGAGCTAATTACGTCAAATGTGGTTTGTGACGATAAAGTTCAACGTTTTATTTAATAAAGTGCAACGTGCTGTCTTATAAAGTGCGACATACTGATATATAAAGTGCAATACTTTAGATGATCTTAAGTAGATTATGTGTATTCGAAAATTAGTTTTAGTAGATATCATTAAGCACATAATTACACTAAATGATTAAAATATTTTTATTGTTTATTATTTATTATATAATATTATTTATATTTATCATTTTATTTATTAATTAATTATGCGTATAAAAAATATATATAAAAAATATTAACTTTCAATAATTTCATATTTCACCCGAGGATTGAATTGAAATGTAATTAAAATTTATAAAATTGCAATTAGGTCCTTGAACCCTTTCTAATTTTTTTTTAAAAAAAAAACCTATTTCAATTTTAGTTGCAGGTGATCGGGACTGCGGACAATTTGACAATTTCACACAATCGGTGACAGGACTCTGACCGTTTACTCAACCGCACCAAGAACTTCTTGTTCGGGGTTGGCAGAAGGTCGAATTGGTCGTCAATGGAGGTCGCCGGAGTTAGGCGGAGGCGGCGGAGGGCTGTCGGATATGTCAAGGTTGGCCGAGAATGGAAGGTTGCTGGAGTTGAATCGGGACGGCTAATGAAATCACTGGAGGGGACTGAGGAAACGACGGGAAAATTTCAGGGGAGGTTCCGCGGTGGCGATGGCGGTGGCGCAGCGACAACGGAGGCTTGAATAGGCGGAGTCGTGACGGCGGCAAAGCGTGACGAAGGCGGCGGCGACTATGGATGCTGAAGGGTCCGCCGTTGAGTGTGTATATTTTTCCGGCGAATGTGTGCTATGTGTGTGTGTGTGTGTGTGTGTGTGTGTGTGTGTGTGTAACATGTATGTGTGTGTGTGAGAGAGAGAGAGAGAGAGAGAGAGAGGTGGTGACAAATTGGGTTCTGGGAATGGGAACGTTTAATTGGGATTTAATTGGGGTGGGACCCATTAATGTGGTGGATAATTAGTTTGTAAGTAAATGTCCATAGTACCCTTAATGATGGTATAATTTTGATTTCTTTTTCCAGCCATTAGATCATCCGATCTAATGGTTACGTTTCGTTCTTATTTCTCTCATAGAAATCATTCTCACGGGAGCGCGACCCTATATATGTATATTGCGAATAATATAGTATTTTCAACATGTTATATAATAGAGTTTCATAGATTAGTTTATTTTAGTTGATAAATAATAATATTGATTAATAGATAATTTAACTTGTATTTGCACAAAATACCTTTTATTTTATATGCTCTAATAGAATATTAATTTGATGTATGTTGATAACAAATAGAAAAACTATTGAATTTTTAAAAATATCTACAAATTAAACTAGACAAATAGTTAATAATTTTAAAAGTTTTGCCTGATAAAATTTCATATTTAACTACGAATCACTAAAATAGACATATCTATATCCATATATATATATATATAGGGTCGCGCTCACATGAGAATGGTGCTTAATGAGAGAAATAAGAATAAATCTTAGTCATCGGATCGGACGATCCAACAGCTATAAAAATATCTTATATTTTAAACACATTAAGGGTAATGTAGTAATTTTTCTACTCAATTAACCCATGGGCCCCACCTAATAATAACTCACCTAATTAAATTCAACCCGCCACCTAGGGGTGTTCACGGTCCGGATTGGTCCGATTTTAGCCCAAACCATGACCAAACCGGACCTAACGGTTAATTTTGTTTCTTGTCCATAGTCGGACCGGTTTTATTTTTTAACCGACTACAATCTGAACCGCATTGGACGGTCCGGTTTGGCGGTTAACCGGTTAAATCCAAAATCCTTGTTTTGGGCCTTCAATTTTTATTTTTTTCATTTTGGACTTAATTTTTATTTTTCAATTTTGGGCGCTAAAGAGATTATTTTGGCTTAAAAATTAAGAAAAACAAAAATAATGAAATAAAAAGTACACAATTCGTCTCATAAGCATAAAAATACACATTTCCTCCCATAAACATAAAAACAAAAATGATGAAGATTAAATTATGCAAATTGAACAAGCAAACATTCATTTTTCAGTCAATTTATACACTTGAAATAATAAGAGCAAAGCATTCATAGTCAATGTATTATATTTGTCGGCCATAGTGAATGACTGAATGTGTATATATATATATATATATATATATATATATATATTTGTTGTAGTTTTTTAATATTTACCGGTCCGGTCCGGTTAAATCGACAGTTTGCCGCAGGTAATCCGTTAACCGGACTGGTTATTCCGGATTTTTAAAAAAATTAACCACTGGATATATTAAGGCTTTTTTAACTGACCATTTAACCGATCCGCGGTCCGGATTGACGGTTTTCTCCGGTTAAAACCGGACCGTGAACACACCTACCACCACCTATGAGCTACCCCACCCACCGACCCATCTTATTTCATACACAACACACACACGGATCTATTATTCACGCACAACACAGACACTACACACACAAACACGCACGCAGTGGCCTTCCCGCCGGACCATCTCCAGCTCCGCCACCAGTGCCGCCATAAGAATCTCTCTCCCGCCGGCGCCGCCGTTCAGAAATGTTTCCGTCACGGAGGCCGACATCTTCATTCGTCGTCCATGTCCGCCGATCTAGCCACGCCATCATCTATGTCCGCCGCTTTAGTATCAATATGGAGTGGCGGTCGCGGCCGACCGGAGTCCAAAGCTTGCCGGCGAGCCCGACTGGAACAGACGCACGGCGATGGTCGCGATTGACCGGATTCCAGAACCCCTCACGGCGGCAGCGGAGAGCCACTCACAGCATCGTCACACCCGCGGTCGATCGGATGGAACATCTCGTCGGCGATCCCGACATGAGCGGCCGGCCATGGCAATCTCCTGTAATAGAAGACAAGCTGCAAAAAAAAAATAAATAAATAAAAAATAGGGATTGATTATATTTTGAGAATTTGATAATGTGTAGGGGCTTATTAGCAATTTTAAAAAATTTGACTATGTGTAGGGGTCTAAATCTAAAATTTTATAAAGTTAATAAAAAATATTATTTTTATGTATTTATATCTGCCTAATATGATCAGTGCAATCCGGTTCAGGAAAGCAAGCGAGCTTGTGAGGGCTACCCACTGTGTCATCTTCAAAAAAACTGGAAAAGAATTCAGGAATTCATTTTCTGTCAGACGGCAAAGGATTTTGGGGGTTGCTAAAGCGGAGAAGACTTTAGAACTTTTAGAATATCGGCTTTCTTGCTTGCTATACATATATTTTAAATAATAATAAAATAAAAATAATATAAAATATTAAATAATATAAGACTCATAATAAATGTATGTCGGACCGCACATTATCGACTGAAACACCGCACATTAGTGTTTGACATATTGCACATTAATGTGTGTCAGACCGCACATTAGCGATCAAAATTGAAATAACTTCCTTGTTTTGTACCGAAAAAAAAAAAATTGAAATAAACATAATTTTTGTGTTTTTTCTTATACATTTCAATTATTTTTAAGATTTAAGTTATTTTTGACTTCGATAATTATAACTGAAGTAAAGTTTTTTTTACAATTTTAAAATGTATAAATTTTGATTATTTCGATAAAAAAAAAATGAAGTCTAGCTATATGAAAAATATTATTATTATGATTTATATATTTTTATGTATTGCAAGTGGACATTATAATTGTATGGATTGCACGTTAATAACTATATAATTGCACAATAAACAAACTAAAATTTTCGGATCGATATTTTATATTTCAGCTGAATTATTATTTTTTATTAATTTTATAGTTATAAAAACTTAGTAATACACTTTATAAATCAACATGATGCACTTTATAAAGAATCACGTTGCACTTTACAGAACCACACATTGCACTTTATCACGATTATTAGATTACACGATATGGATCGAAACTGACCGAACTCGAAATTTTTCAACCATGAATTACATAAAAATAATAAAAAAAATTACTAACATATTAAAAATAAAATTAATATAAAAAAAATTATTTCGATTGTTTAAGGTATTTGAGTATAAAAACTCAGTAATGCACTTTATAAATCAACATGTTGCACTTTATATAACAAAACGTTACACATTACAAACAACACGCTGCACTTTATCACTGACCGCGCGTCGCGACGCGGAAAATTTAAATTTATAATTATTTTCCTCGACTAACCTCTACTAACTAGTAGTAGTGGCGAGTAAGGGTCGATCCCACGAGGAGTGGGAATTAAACTGTGATAATTTTATATTAATTGAACTAAACTAAGAAAGCAACAAAGAGAGGGGATTGGTTTTATAAAACTAAAAATAAAATAAAAATCAAATAAAATAAGAGAAGTCCAGTTTTTGGTTCAGTTATCACCCAATCTAAATCTACCGTTAATTAATTCCGACGCTTTCTCTAAATTGCCAACGAATTACCAACCCTAGCTAACAACAAGCTCTGTTAACCGAATTTTCCCTTACCGAATATTTAATCAAAATAGGCTCTTCGACTAAACCTAACTAGTGGACAACCTAGAATAAGCTCTCTAGATTTAGTGCACTAGCAGCATTAATTTCTAGGAAAATAGATTAGTCTAAGCAACTGACACAAAAGCTCGGACCATTTAACTTATGTTCACGCTGCCCTAGAGATGCACGACCCCTAGTTTACTACTAATGAAACGAGACAATAACAATTACGGATTAAAGTCCCGAATCTAGCAATCAAACTATGTACATTCAACCTAGCCGGCCAAACTAAATCAAACACTCATAATTCATAAACATTCGACACAGATAGCATGAATCAACTCATCAACAAAAATAAATACGGGGTCTCGATTAACTGACGATAAGAGATCATCCAATTCATAGACAAATTAGAATTAGGGTTCAAACATCCCCTTAAACTGGATAAAAATCTAGCCTAACATACTAGTGAAAATAAATAAAGATAAAAGAGAGAATTAATATCTCCCTCGTGTGCGTGTGCGGCTTCCCTCCGCGTGTGGCTTCCTCTTCCTTTGTGTTTTCCCTCCGTCTGTCTGCGTGAGTTTCTTCTGCCTTTCTCTCTGTTCTCCTCGCAAAAATAAAATCCCCCCGCAAAAATATAATTCTCCTCCGCTAATATATTCGGTTGTGTGAGTCCCTCACAAAGAAGTCCTAGACTCACGGCTCTTTTCCTTTTGGCGTGAAAAATAATTCTCCCCAAGTAGGTGACTCATGCCTTTTTCAGTAAACTAGTACAAAGCCCGTGCGATGCACGGGGTGCACAATTTTAAGGCTATTTATCCGGACTTATAATTATATACATGAATAAAGAAAAATGTACGGGATATATATAGTACGTGACCCGTGCGAAGCACGGGATATATTTATTTGGAGAATATTATATTATAAGATGCAATATTCAATAAAAGTTTATAATACGCAAGAAAATTGTACAATGTTCAATAAAAGTTTTATAATATTCAAGTGGAGTCTTAAAATTTCTTGTACATTAAGACTACTGACAAAATAATATTTTAATCAATGAGTTTCCTTTCCTTGTAGCCAAATTGTGAATGTGATTTGAGGAGTACAACAAATCGATATATAGCTGACTTGCTTTTTTCATTGTAGTTTTTTTTTCTTTTTTTTTTATAATGAATTTAAAGATATTCTAAAATATAGCAAAAATAATTTTTTTATTACAATTAAGAATTTTACTAAATATAGACTCTCAATTTATGGTGTTAATCAACGTTTAGGTCTAAAAAATTAGGAATTTTTACCTCTTTTAATCAACGTTTAAGTATAAAAAACAATAGAGTTATTATAAGTTTTTTTCTACATCTTGTAAAACATTAAATATGAGCATGTTAGGACTAGCTTGTAAAATAATTAATATATTATCTCACTACAACATTTATACTAATAAAAATTTAATTTTAGCATATAAATTTATTCCTTGATATAAGAGAAAGTAACAGTTTTACTTATTGTTGTTCACCATATAATATTTAATTATTATTTTTTTATATAATAAAAAAGGAATATTGTTAAATAGTGTAGTAGAATCATTATAAAATTACTAGTGCAGATCCCGTGCGATGCACAGGGTGCACAATTTTAAGGCTATTTATCCAGACTTATAATTATATACATGAATAAAGAAAAATGTATGAAATATATATAGTACGTGACCCGTGCGAGGCACGGGATATATTTATTTAGGGAATATTATATTATAGGATGCGATATTAAATAAAAATTTTATGATACGTAGGAAAATTGTACAATAAAATAGTATTTGACAAATAAACAATCATATATTATTAAAGACTTCCTTGTACACAACATTATGAGTTTGATTATTGGACAACTCGTCATTCTCACAAATTAAACATATACAAAAAAGCAATCATAAAAAATTATTTGTTTAAAAAACATAAATAATATAAATATCTAAATATATACACGATCTCTAGAAGAAATAAGGCAAATTCTAAATTTTAAAAATAAAATAAAAAAAATAAAAAATATACGTTTCATATTTCGAAATAAAAAAAAATAAGTAAAAATAATTTGGCTTACAGTTTTATCGTGCAGAACCAACTCGAGATAGGATTTGTACGTGTTGCCCCAGTCTTGTAAAAATATTCTTACAATTAAAACTGTAAGCATAGGTCTATTATACCTATTAACTTGTTTGATTAAGCAAAATTCTTGATTCATTGTTTTGAATGAAAGATTGATTGGGGATATTTTTTTCGCAGGAGGTTGAAAGTGAGGAAGACGATAGCTCAATATTTTGAGATTTGTAATTTATAATTAGTAGAGTATAATCAATATCTGTTAAGATTTTTAATAAAAAATCTTGATATACGGAAATCACATTAAATGTAGAGGAACAAATCAGATCATATTTTTCATACAATTAGATAAGATTTTTTGTACAAAGATAAGAAGGAATTTTAAATCTACACAAACTATAAATATTAAATGTATTGATTTACGTAAATCAATATCTATATAGACAACTAAACGCTTCAATTTAGGTTTGACATCTGATTTATTTTTGGTAAAATCATGATTTTATCATCTGATCAAATCTGCCTTTTTTTGTTTTACGTACATTTTTTTTGTACCGTTTTTATGGGAAAAAATAATTAAATAAAAATTAAGATCGAAATAGAATGCATTAATTACCTTTGACTTTTCTTCCTACTAATTCTAGTAAATGGGATGGTCTCTGTATATAAGTATAGATACATTAAATATTAAATTAATTTTTAATTAGTTTTTGGCAGATTTATACCAGTATATATTAAATTATTTTCAATAGATTTATACCAGTATATATTAAATTATTTTCAATAGATTTATACCAGTATATATTAAATTATTTTCGACAGGTTTATAACAGATACTACGTGTATTGTACGGATATTAGTGTATTGTACGGATTTGGATTACATAAAAAAGGATTTGCATCAATCATGTACAATGAATTAAATCCCTCCACAAAAAAGGGAAAAATTTGAGTCCAAATTGTGAATGCTCGCTATTTATTAGGCCAAAATTAATGCAATGGCGTGTAACCAAAAACAGCTCATATGGAATGATTTTATGATAATTAATTCGGTGTAATTAATGAGGCGTGTGAAAAGGACATGAAACTTGCCATTTTTGGAAAATAATTAATGCAAACCAGACTTGGACCATAAATTGACCTACTAATTTTGATAAATGTTAATTCTTATTATATATATAGATATGATTTTTTTTTTACAATATGGATTTAATATTTTTTTATGATTTGATAATATAAACAAATCTATACTTAACTTTGACAAATAAAACAAATAAATACTTTAGTAAGTATTTAATGTATATACTAAATAGGAATATATTTGGTATAATCAAATACCAAATATAATCAAATAAGTCAAAGTGTACATTTTTATTTGGTATTTGATTTTTTTATTATTAAAATCTTTTTATTATACTTACTTTTTTAAAATAAAAGAAATAAATAAATCAATTAAATAAATAAAATATTATAATACCAAAATAGTAATGGCATTTAATGCAGTTGACTTTTCTGGATAGTAAATGTAGTAAATAGAATCTCCTTTTATATAAGTATAGATATGATATTATATTATGTTGCTCAAAATAGAATCTCCTTTCATAAATGGTACACCTTATTATATAAGTATAGATCCTTCAAGACTCAAAAGTCCCATAATTGAGAAAATATATGCTGCCCATGGCCTGCGTGAGTGATCTCCTCAAGTCCTTTTGTAATTAATTCCCTACCTAGCAAATAAATCCTCCAAGCAAAATATCGCACCCCTCACGGCTTTTTTTTAATCTTCAGCTACTCAATACGCCCCCCTTTTTACTAGTCACCGCCCCCTCCCCCCCATTTACTCTTTTGCCCTTAACCTTTATCTCTCTAAATTTTCTATCTCTCTAAATTCCCGAACTTTTAACGAGCTATTCGAGCACCGAAAAAAATCCGAAAAAATGTCGAAAAAATCCTACAACCTCGGCAAAGCATTCTTCTCTAGCAAGGTAATTTTTTTTTTTTTTTTTTT
>BKCP01004772.1:600055-614826 GCA_008636005.1 Striga asiatica
AGTAATGTTACATAATAAATTAGTTTAAAATTTTCATTATATTTTATTAATGTAAAATGTAACGTTTGTACATTAATTGAAAAAAAAAAACGGGAAACTTATGAAATATGTTTTATTAAATATATTTTATTTAATGCATCTGCCAGCAAGTCAATATATACAGATATGTTGTATTTTAATGCAGGTACTAGCAAACGAGCTAGGACCGATGATGATGCACCCTGGATCGCTAAAGGCCCAGTGGCCGGTGGGCCCATTGATGGGAGTGTCATCCCTAGCTTTCTAGGGCACGTCGCCTCCCGCATGTGGAGTGGAGATTTGAGGGGGCCGTTGAAATGCCACAACAGACTGAGAGCGATCGAGAATCTGAAGGCTTGGCGTGAAGAGATGTCTTCCGATGCGAGAGCTCTTCTCGACCAGACCAGGCTGTCACATTTGGCCGACTCCATGCACATCCACTTGGACACCCCACTCCTTTCTGCGTTTGTGGAGCGATGGCAGCCGGATACTAACTCGTTTCACCTGCCTTTTGGTGAAATGAGCATCATGGTGCACGGCGTCCGGGCCATTTTGGCCGTTCTTGTGGAGGGAGCCGTGGTCGCTGAGGACCCGGATTCGGACGCATGCCATGGGCTCTGCATGTTGATACTTTCGGTCACCAAGGGCGAACTCATGAGTTCGTTCTGGCAGCGTGGTTCGGTGTCCGAAGCCGCCATTTCGAGGGCATTCAGGGGGAAAGGCCGGCCGGCTAGGGCGAACTCACGAGGTGCTCGACGGCTTGGATTTGATTGGGGGTTACTCATGGGGATCGGCTACGCTGGCATACATGTACAGACAGCTAGGTATTGCCAGCCGAGGGGACTCTGCCCAAATGTCGGGCTGCTTGACTCTTCTGCAGTCTTGGATATATGAGTATTTCCCCGATTTCCGACACCGGGGGCGTCTACCCATTGGTCCTGACTGTCTCGCACGATCACACTCGTGGAGCATAGGGAATGCGCCACAGTCAGACGATCGGCTCACAGCCATCCGTCGACGCCTCGACAGACTCACTGCCTCCGATGTACGTGAAGTTATTTTATTTAAATTTAGTTATCCGTTATTTAAAATAATATAATTATTTTAATAAATGCTTTTATGCAATTGTGAACATGTGCAATGGTTGCTATACGACAACTCCAGCCCAGATGCGATAGAGCCGAGGACTCTTTATAGCGGATTGGTTCGATACCGCGATGTCGTCGAGCCGTACTTGCCTTCGCGGTGTCTGCGTTAGTTGGGGTATGTCCAGACTGTCCCTCCCCCTACATACCCACCAATCAGTGCAGTACGTGCTTGGGAGTCTAGGAACTACAGGGTTGAGCATTCTGAGGCTGCTGCAGTAGGTGCCTGGACCCAGTTCCCGATTTTTGGGACGGTCAACACCAGTATGTTGACCCCCACCACACAGGATCGTGGGGAGGCGACTGAGGATTACCTGCAGTGGTACAGTCGGGTTTCCATCCGACTCTCATGGGCGAGGAGCTGTCGGACGAGAACGAGGTCACTACGCGTGTTAATACCGCCTATGTAAGTTGGTTACTAAATTTTAATTAATGTTATTTCATTACAATAATTTATTTTAAATAAATTTTAGTCTTATCTTTTTATTCTTCCATTTGTTTAGTGGGTGAACCGTCTTTTGGGCATTACATCGATTTGACAGCAGGGATGCGAATGTCCAGTGGCGGCGGAAGTCCAAGAAGAACTCGCTAAGTTTAAGTTGGATAACGACAATACCCAATAATGATGTAATGAATGTTTTTTTTAATTATTATTGTAAAACATTATGTTGAATGACTTTTTTTTTATTTATTATTTGTAAAACTTTAAGTTGAATGGTTTTTATATTTTGCTAAAATAGAGTTGAACTGATTCATTTTGTTTTTTATTTGCTAAACTTAAGTTGAATGAGAAGCGTCATACCACAAGTGAATAATATCGTTCTTTTATTCAAGAAGGCTTTTTTTGAACAGTAAACCATAATCGCAACCTAGCCTCGTACTGATCCTCCCAACCCACAACCGATTCATCTCGGTTGTGGAACCACATGGAACGAATAGGCGGTAATGGACAATCATGAGTCAAATCTAAACGAATGTAATGTGCTACGGCACCAAGATGGCACATGGGAATCTCACGACATGGTCCTCTAGCCGATGATCGTGCAATGAGAGGCAACACTGTCGTGCTGAATAAGTCGTGCTGCCCACCTTGCGGACCAGAGCTCAACAGAATGACAACCGCATTAAATAGGGTCGCAACGGCGTAGAGGTCCTGCGGAACTTCGAACCAGTGAGCCCGTCCACAAGGGCCATCGGCCCACCTTACGCGACAGAGTTCGGCGTCGATATCTCTAAAATAGATGTACTTGTACAATTCACGGTGGCTGTCGACCTCCTTCGCAATGCTTTCTCTTGCATCTGCCCAGTACTTCTGGTGACCATACACGTGACTCGCGATGACCCGAAATCCGCAGTTACCATCCGCATCCACATTCAGGTAACTCACTATGTAGTCCAACATACGCCAGGGGATATTTTGTCACATTGAAAATCCAAATATATTTGTCGGTCTAAACTCTGCAATAAATATCATAATAATTTCACGTCACAATTTATATAATCATATAAATACTTTAATTAACGATCAGCCATATTTAAAAAAAAATGTATGACCTGCTTCCCCTTGTGACTGTTGAGAAGATGAACTTGTCTGTCCACACGAAGAAGTGGTCGTACGGCTCGATTTCCGATCTCATGATCTATCGATGTACTCAAAAGCAGATAGTTTACGCTTAGTTGAATTAGTTTTCTTGGGACGACCTCGTGGGTTATCCTTAACCTCAGGTTCCGCATAATCCTGTTGGTCTGGGTAAAGATGACTGTACATGAACTGATTCACGTACCGCATCGTCGCGGGATCGCGGGTTTCAACTTCACTCACAAGCGTCTGAAAGAACTCCGCATCTGACCATGCAGCCTGGCTCGCCTGGCTCTAATGACCAGTCCCTACAAGTATACGATAAAAAAGTCAATGAATTAAACCAAATAGTGTATTTTAATAGAAAATTATAAATAAAACATTAACCTTAAATTACCTGGCTCTAATATCTGTAGCGTTCTCCAGAACTGGTGCATCATTCTGAGATCAATCGGAATGTTGAAATCAACTGTGTTGCGGAGCAGACAGGCACAAGGAAGTCTATGAGTGAGCTGCAATACACAGCCGCAGCTAGTGTAAACATCGGCGTCCCAGCCGTGCATCCTCGTAACCTCAGCGTCCAATAAACTCAGACAGTAATGCGAGACCCTGATGAGCGCATACGCTATCAGTAGTCTCAACTTCTCTAGAACCCAGTCGTAACTGGCCTCTTTCTCGTCCCTGATGAGCGCATACGCAATTAGGAAGTTCTGGTTGCACGGTGTCATCCCAATCATCTCGACCAACTGCATCTTGTACCTATGCAAATGAGACCAAGAAGACAAAAAATATAATCAAATAAAAGTTTACTTAATCAAACACACTATTTAAGATTCGTACTAATAAAGTATTTATAAAGTAACATACCTGTTGGTTTTATACGTGGAATCTATGCCGACATACCAGTGATATGTCCGGAATAGATTGATCGACGCAGGATGGGCCATGAATATATGCGTCAACGCTTTCGTGTTCGGATCGGATTCTGCATAAACTGTATACTCGCTGCTCACGGCCAAATGCATAAGCTGGGAAGGAACGTCTCTACCGTCGAAACTCTCTTTCCACAGCTTATCTCTAAAGTTATATACCTGTCACCGATTAGCGTTAATTATAATTATTATTATAATTTAAAAAAAAAATATATTATGTTAATAAATAAAAAATATATTAATGCGATTAATTTGATAAAAAAAATTTTAACTATCACAATAATAATACATTAGTAAATATAATAAAATTTATTAATTATTACAATAACTTTTACATATAAAAAATTACTAATTATCATAATTAACTTCAAAAAGTTAATTAAAACATATACTACAAGATATAAATATATATACCTGTCGCACATGAACGTTGTCTCTCGGATTTATTTCCTTCAGCGCGGCCATAATTTTTGCCGGAGCCACCTGAGCGTCCGTCATATCACGAAAAATTTTCTTAGATGAAGCGCGGAGGCCGCTCAACTGGCGATGACCCTCAGGATACACAGCAAATGTATGGTTATGGTAGCCCTTCTCTTCATTGCTACATCTACAGATCCTCCAGTATGGAGCGTCGGACACCTTTTTTACTTTGATCTCAAAATTGCAGCCGCACTTTTTCGTTTTTGTCTTTCTAGAATCTCCCTGTGCCTCTGTACCGTTCGCCTCTATGGCACTTCAAAAGCCTGACCGTTTTCTTTTTGTGGCTCGAAATTATTAATAGTAAACCATTCATCATTGCCTGGTGTTTTGCAGCTTCAATAGCGTCCTGAGCACTATTATATAATGTACAGGTATCGAAACTCAGACTGTAATCAACACCATCTCCTCCAAAATCTTCCCATGACTCCTGCTATATAGTACAATATTTATATTTTTAGAACATGTTAATTTAAGATAATTAATTCTAGCATGTAACATAATAATTTGTAACTCATAACATGATATTATCTAACGTCCAATTTATAGCATAATGAAGTCTAACTTGTAACACAATAATTTGTAACTCCTAACACGATCACGATAATATCTAACGTCCAATTTATAATATAATCAACTATAACATGTAACATAATAATTTGTTACTCCTAACACGATACTATCTAACGTCAATTTATAACATAACCAAGACTAACATGTAATATAATAATTTCTAACTCGTAACACGATAATATCTAACGTCCAATTTATATTATAATCAACATGTAACATAATAATTTGTAACTCCTAACACGATAAACGTCCAATTTATAGCATAATCAAGTCTAAAATGTAACATAATAATTTATAACATAATAATATAGTCCAATTTATAACATAATTATTTCGAATATATAACATAATAATTTAAAAAAAAAAAAAATTTGTCCGGCCGGTCGAACCGAACGGACCGGTTCCGACCGGCCGTCGTTTTCGGACGGCTATTATGCCGTCCGGCCGGCCGGTTCGGACATAGCCCGTCCGACCGGCCGAACTTTTCAGACGGCTTTTAACCCGTTCGAAAAGTTCGGCCGGACGGCTTATAAACCGTCCAGTTCCGGCGGCCGGACACAAAAATTTTCGTGTCTCCGAATTTGACGACATTTCACCGTACACTTTCCTCTGAGATGTTTAGAAAAAATGAAAAGGGCAAAATCGTCCAAGAGGGGCGGTGAGAAGTAAAATTGGGGCGGTAAATAGTACCACCCTTAATATAAGACGAGTCTCACTTTAGGCTGCGGGAATGGGATGAAATTAGGCCGGTATGGGGTGCTCGGTAATTGATCGCCTGACTTTCGTGCAATGCTTCGTCATTCACAAAAATACTCCAATATGCTGAAAATAAATATAAAATATATCAATGTATATGAATCCATCCAAATAATAAATAAGTCGAAAAATATAAATGTGCGAATAAAATAAGTGTATAAAAATACACTATTAAATATATAAAACGTGCACATTTTTCGACCTATCAATCACCACTACCAGATTGTACAAAAGAGATCGAAACCGACCGGACACATTTTTTTTTTCTCAACAACTAATAATATAAAAATAATTAATAAAATTATTAACATATTATTATTAATAAATACTAATAATACCGACTATCAGATTGCACAATAAAACACCGAAACTGGCCGAAATAAAAAATTTTCAACCATTAATAACATAAATAATAAATAACCTTATTAACATAAATATAATTCTAATATAATAGGATAATTCCATTAACCGAACCCAATAAACCAAATAATTATGTTCGGCTTGAATTTGATTTAGGACAAAAGATCTGTTAGTTCAATCTGCACAGTACGAACATACACCGTGCACCATAGTGATGTGTGAATTGCACTATAGTGATGTGCGAATTGCACCGTAATGATTGTTAGATTGCACCGCATATTTCGTTTACATATATAGAATTTTTTAATTAAAAATAATAATATAAAACGTAATAAAAATAGTATTAAATACTAATCATGTTTTTTTATAATAAATAATAATTTATGTCGGTTATTTCGATTATTTACGTTAACTGAAAAATTAAACCAATTATGTAAAAACCAAAATTTTCTTTGATTTTATTTAGATAACAAAAAAATTCTATTATTATTATTATTATTATTATTATTATTATTATTATTTATTTTTATTATGTAGCAATATTATAATTTCAGCCTGTGATTTCTCATAAATTGTGAATTTGGCCCAATGACTAAATTGAGATATAATTAAATTAATTACAAATGTACCCATGAACTCAATTGTAATTTGTTAAAATTAATGATATTGCAATTAAGCCCCTACATATTTTCAAATTTATAAACGAAAGTCCTTGGGCATCCAACCAAATCTAAAAAACGATTCACGCACAGGCTCAGACTCCGGTCGTCTCTTCCGGCCTCCGCCGCCGTCGGCCCCCGCCGGACCACCCGACGTAGACACCTACCTCCGTTGGACTCTCGCCTGAAGTTGCAGATCGTCGTGGCCACCGTCCGCCCTGTCCCGTCGTCACAACCCTTCCCCCACCACAATTCACCGTCGACGCCGTCCAGTGATTGCCGCGATGAAATTCACGGCCACAGTCCACCGTCGGTTGCCGTCCAACAAAATCTGAAAAAATGGCCGGAAGTGACGGTTGTCGGCAGAGGGAGGCGGCACTCGACGGAGCGATGGCTGCAGTTGGTGTACGAGGATTGGCCAGCTGTGATGAGCTGCCGGAAGGGGAGGGTCGGGAAGGTTGAGGGTCGGGGAGAGAGAGGAGAGAGGAGAGAAGAAAGAAGAGAGAGAAGAGAGTGGTTGTTGGCATGTGTGGTCTGTTCAGATTTATGGATCGTGTGAGGAGAGAGAACGAGATTGAGGAAAGAGAAAGGAGGGTGAGGAGAGAGAGAGAGATAGAGGAGAGAGAAAAAGGTGGGGTGAAGTTGTTTAATGAGTGGGTCCCACTTAATTTATATGTTGACCAACTTACCCTTAATTATTGGTCAAATACATATATTTGACCACAATATGATCAAATAATTACTAAATTTCCATTAATGATTGACCTTGTTTGACTTCATCATAATCATTGATATGTTTGATCCCATGGTCTAGACTTATTCTCATTTCTCGCATTAAGAGTCATTCTCATATGATCATTTCTCTCTCTCTCTCTCTCTCTCTCTCTCTATATATATATATATATATATATAGTATACAAAAAATATATCTTCTAAGGTTTGGATCATTGGAAGATCACACCATTCCAACTGAAGAAAAGAATTCTCATTGTTAATGAATACATGTATCATCAGTACATTAATTATATACTATCGTACCATATACAATANAAAAATTAAACACAAAAAATACATTAAAATAAAGTTGATTATTATTTAAGAAGTGTACAATATAAAAACGTTAGTCTCAAAATATTTTATTATTGAAAAGATAATTACACATAAATTATTCGAAAATGAGTTATACATCTGAATTTAGAAAATTTTAACACATATTAAACAAAAAAAATAGAATTAATTTTTGAGATTCTCATAATCCTAACATTCCTAATAACTAATTTCGAAATATAATGGATTTAAGAGACAAATATATAATATTTGGAATTTAGTTTAAAATCTCCAAAATCGGAATCAAATCGATATTATTATATTTCTTATTATCTAGAATAAAAACAACGAATATTCCTCATAATATTATTGGGATTCTCAAATCCAACCAATCGAAAATAAGTTAAACATAGATAAAATTTTAGGGATATTCATTAAAATCCAACATTCCTTTTAATAATGTTGATTTAAAAGAACGAGTATCTACATATATATATATATATATATATATATACATATATTTGATTATTTTTTAAATAGTAACTATTTCCCTAAAAAAAATTATTTACTATTTTGAAATTTTAATTTAACATTTTATGGTTTATTTTAAATAATCAGATTTTGTAAATGCGACACATTATTTAAGGAAGTAAAAGATACCTTAATTACTCAAACCATGTGAATTAATTAATATATGGTATATAGTGGATGAATTTATTTTTGGTATTGATGGTTGTTTCTATAGGAAATAAATTAATCAATATATGGTATAAAGTGAGAAAAACTATTTAGGTTATTTGATAACTATTTTTTTAATTTATTTTTTTGTAGGAAATTTGTTAAAAATTAATCAATATATGGTGTACTTTTTTCTGTAATGCGAAGGCTAATATACTTAATTTTAGGCGTAAGTTTCAATTTTTATTTTAATTTTTCATATAAAATTAACATAATAAAATTACCGTAACTCTGACAAAATAATATGAACTGATATTTTGATATAATGTGCGTGTATCGATATTTTTTTGTAGAAAAAGCTCTGGTCAATTTTTTTTTAATATAATTAGTTGATCTCAATTTAATTCTTTTTTTGTTACAACATTTAAAATAAAGGTTTGATTATTTTTTAAATAGTGACTATTTCCCTCAAAAAAAAAATTATTTACTATTTTGTAAAATTTAATTTTAACATTTTATGGTATATTTCAAATGATCACATATGGTAATTGCGGCTCATTATTTAAGAAAATAAATTATGTTAATTAATTAATATATGGTGTATAGTAGACGAATTTATTTTTGGTATTGATGGTTGTTTCTATAGGAAATAAATTAAATCAATATATGGTATAAAGTGAGCAAATTTGTTTAGGTTATTTGATAATTATGTAATTCGCAATCTAATATATTGGTTTTTAGGCGTGGTTCAATTTTTATTTCAATTTTTTTGTATAAATTAATATAATAAAATTATCGTAACTCTGACAAAATAATATGAACTGATATTTTGATATAATGTGCGTGTATCGATATTTTTTTGTAGAAAAAGCTCTGGTCAATTATTTTTATATTTTTTATATAATTAGTTGATTTCAATTTAATTCATTTTTTGTTACGACATTTCAGATATTTTTTGTGTGAAATGCACTGTTCATTTTTTTAGCATGATAAAAAGTGTTGATTTTTTTGGCATAAAAAATCTTATGACTGATTGCTTTTAATCAACTACTTAAATTTTTTGATTTGGATATTTTATACAAAAAAATTCATAATTAATTAAACAATATAATTTTTATATTTATACTTACTATTCACATAGTTTTTTAAATATATGTAAAATTTTACCAAAATAATTATTTTATGGAATCACGTTATAGTCAAATCAAATTTCTGAATAAAAATTTTGAAACGACACATATTTTGAAATGATATAATTTAATTTATTATCAATTATGTGCAACACACAGGATGTGTACTAATTTTAAATAAACATTTTTATGTAATTTTGCATAATTTAAATTTTATATAATATTTTCAATAAATTATATAGGTATATTGTATTACATATTGATTCCATGTTTCTAATTTATAAATATTATTTATTGTGGCTTTTTAATTTATAAATATTAACTAATATCTCTTACCCGTGCATCGCACGGAATTCGTACTAGTATATATAAAAAGGTTTGATTATTTTTTAAATAGTAACTATTTCCCTAAAAAAAATCTATTTACTATTTGGAGAAAGTGATTTAACAATTTATGGTATATTTCAAATAATCACTTATGGAAATTGCTGCTCATTATTAAATGAAATAATTAAATCATAATCTATACTTATATAATAAGAATTAACATTTATCAAATAGTAATTTAATTAATGGTCAAAGTCAGTTTTGCATTAATTACTTTCCAAAATCGGTAACTTTTATGTCCTTTTCATAATTCTAATTAATTATGTCCTTTTCACACATTTAATTAATTCATTAATTACGACATAATTATCATAAATCATTCCATCTGAGCTTTTATCGTTAAAATGTATAGCGATATGTTATGACCTTATCCCATTGATATTTCCACAAAGTGTCCTTATCGCGTTCTATTTTTTGGTAACCACTCTATATCAATGACCGGATATTTGGTTAATGATAGCACACGTCTTTATTTCAAGAAGCGGATATTCTTTGACTTTTAATTAATCTGAACTGATTGCCTTGACTTTTCAATTTTTAAAAACTCTTTTGTTAAATATTTCGGCTTAAGATTCGGATTTCATTATACAAGTCATCGGATTGTTTGAATGAAAATGAATGAAAAGAACACAAAAAAAAGGTAGCCTTATTCATATAACAAATCCTAAAATATTAGTTTGTTCACCAAAAAGAGACAAATCCTAGAAATCCTAAAATATTAGTTTGTTCACCAAAAATATTAGTTTGATTTTTAGGATTTGTCTCTTTTGAAAATATTAGTTTGTGATAATGAGGAGTTACCAAATAATCAAACTCATAATGTTGTGTACAAGGAGGTTTTTAACAATATATGATTGTTACCGAACTTTTTATGATTCAACAATGTTCCTATGTATTTTAATGATTTCAATTTCGATCCTAATGCACGTGAGGTTATATTATTCTTCCAAATTTTACAACTCGTGCATCGCACGGGTTACGTACTAGTACACATTGATAGGGATTTATATTGAACCAACATCAATTTCTTCTTCTCTCGCGAAAAAAACAGCTCGACACAGCTCTCTCTCTTCTGAATCGCGTCGCCTTCCTCGGTGATGGTGCGGCGCCGGCCGGTGGTCGCGTTCGACCGCCGTCCCTCCTCTACAAATCTGGACCTATGGTGTTGCCGCGATGTGCTTGCGTTCGAAGGTCTGCCTAACCCTAGTTCGTCGGAGTCGGAGCGATTGGTGGAGACGGGCTCTTGGGTCGTCAATTGGACTGCAATTGGTGTATCCCGGTCTCGATTGGAGGTTAGTTCCTCTTCAATTTCTGGTTTCTATTGGTTTGCTCTGTATTTGTGCGAATGGAGGGCTCGGGCGATTTCTTTTTTCCGGTGATGCCCCGTTCGGGATTCTCTCTTTCGGGTGCTGTTGCCGGTGGTGTGCGGTGATGCTGATGGGTTTGTGGGTTGTGAGGCGGGTGGAGCTCTGCTTGTGTGTCGGGGCTGAGGGCTCGAACCCCCCTCCCCTTTCCGTCTAGTGGTGTTAGACGACGGGGTTTTGGCGTTCTTTAGCTCGGCTAGTGGTGTTAGGTGGGCTCGGGAAGTGCTAGAGTGGGAGTGGGTTCGGTTGTCCCTCCGGTTGAGCTGGGTTTGTTTCGGAGTTTTGTTTGTGTTCGGGTTCGACTTTTTGTATAGGCCTTGTGGCAGTTTCGAGAGCCGTTCCTGGAACTTGGACTATTCTCTGAAATCGACGGTTCTCCACTGGTTAGGCCGGCTGTTTTGCCGTGGAAGGGCTGTGTGTTTTTTTCTTTATATTGTTATGTGGTAGGTTTGTATTTTGGTTTGGGCGTTTTGCTTGTGTGTCGATGTCCTGTGTTTTTGGTTTGGGCCGTTGGCCCCTGTGAGCCCGAGTGTCAACTTTATTACCCTGTTGGGGCCCGACACTCGGGTATTACCCTGTTGGGGTCCTTGTAGTTGTTCTAGTTGTTTGTGTTGTTGGTTAGTTTAGTTGTGAGTGTGTTTTTTATTCTAGCGTTGCTAATCGGGATTCTAAGCGGGCTTCTGACCTGTCCTCCCACTTTTTTAGCTGTTGGCTGCTGTGTATTCAGCCGTTGGCTGCTGTATATTCGCACATTTGTGCATTTTGATTTATAAAATTATCTATCGTTTCGAAAAAAAAAAAAATAATACACATTGATTACGGTAAGAATTATTAAAATTCAGAATTATATTAGGAACTATTAAAGTATGAGATTTTAATCAACACATTGATTATATTAGTGACTATCTAATTGATTAGATTAGTTCTTATTTAAAGGTATTATCCATTTAGCACATTATTGATATAGTTGAAAAGGTTTAGAAATTATTTGTTGACAAAAACAAATAAAATCACAAAAATCAAATTTATCTGATTTACTAAAATCTGTTTGTATGCCACAATCACTAGGAATTATTAAAATCGGAGACAACACATATAGTACATTCGTGATTAGTCACATGAATTTTTAAATATATAATAAGATTCTACTAAAATAATTATTTTATGGAACCACATTGTATTCAAGTAGAATTTCAAAATAAAAATTTTAAAATGACACTTATTTTGAAATAAATATAATGAAATTTATTATCAGTTATGTGCACTGTACGGGTTGTATATTAATTTTAAATAGACATGCTTTATGCAAATTTGCACAATTTAAATTTTATATAATATTTTAAATAAATTAATATATATTGGTTCCATATTTTAATTTATAAATATTATTTAATGATCATTTAATTTACAAATATTAATGAATATGTCTTTCCCGTGCATCGCACGGGATTCGTACTAGTATAAAAAACAAAGTCAGGATTATGAAATTTGAACAATCAAAAGCAGTTAGACATGGCAGTCCAAAAAATTAAAATAAAAATAAAAATTCAAATCAGATTAAACGGAAAATAAGAAGATAAACTATACGAGATTCTCATAATCCCAAACTTCCTTTTTATTATGTACATTCAAAAGAAGACGAGTATATCCCACATTAACATTGGAATTCTCAAATGTCAACAATCGGAAATGTAGATTTACGAAAAAAATGAGTATATTACAATATATTGTTGGATTCAAAAATCTCAACAATTTTACAATTGTTAAACATAAAAAGATGTTAGTTTTAATATATCGAATTTAAAAAATAAGGACATAAAAATTTTTGGGAACCTCAAATTCCTAGCATTTCCTTTTACCATTTTTTTTTAAAGAAAGTCATATATTCTTGAGATATGGATATAATATTATTGGAATAATTTTTATAACCACCAAAATCAATTAAATAAAAATAAAGTCTTCGTAAATTCTTGAGATATGATCTGATTTCCACCAGAATTGACAAATTAAATAAAATAATAAGTTTATATTCATGTAAATCCACATTTTAAAAATTGCAAAAATAAGAGCAGATACATGCACCAAAAATTCACACGTTCAAATATGTCATGGATCAACCTTTTGGCTTAATCAAGGATCTTAAAAATAGTATGAGAGTCATCTTGAAACTTTCAACAACATCTATGACGTTTGATACCTCTTACCGAAGTTATTTGAAAATAATTTTCCACGATAGTGAGTTAGTAGTATTCTTCATTATGTGATTTAATAGTGGTTGTCAATATTTTTTATTTTATTTGATTTTACGATTTTCATAGGATGGTCGCATAAATGGATTAATTTGTGGCGTTAACATTCCAAAGATGGATGACAAGTTTGAGTAGAGTTGAACATATGTCATTCGCAATTACCAATTAGAAAAAAACAATATTGATAACTACGATCTACTATCACAAAGTTCAAACTCATTATTCACGCGAAGAACAAAGCGTTAGAGTATCCCACCGATTTCCCAACGTTTTATTTTGACATCCGTAATTTTGTTACCCCGCAATATATTGCCAATGTATCTTTTCAAAAGCAAATAGTTGTGTTTTCAATTTCATTTTTAAATATATAGACATACATGTGGTTGTGTTTTATTATAATTCTCTACGTATTATGTTGTTAACGTATATCAAATCATCTAATATTATAATCATCACTGAATATTATTTCCCCGTGCAATACGGGTTATGCACTAGTAAATACCAATAAAAAAATGATATATAATACTACCAGCCCACCACAAATTAGCATTTAAATTTGTAAAAAAAAAACTCTATTTTCAGCACGATAGAGAAATATTCATTCACGAACCAACAAATAGAAATCCTTGTCAACATAGCAAAAACAACAAAACACTGCAGCAAACCAATCATGCTACCTACAAATTCATATAAAAGAACCCTAAGCTAAAAGAATACAGGAACACTGACTATTTTACAATTATAATTATAACCCTTTTTTCTTTTTTTGCGTTTTTTTTTTTTCTTTCCAGCAAATCAGATTAATCAAGAAGAGAGTTCTCCACATAAACCTGAAAATCTACGATTTGGACAGCAAAATCCTAAGGGCAAAAGAATATGACTGTATCAAGCTGGATGAATGTGCATGAACTTGTCTAGTATATTAAGCTTGAGAAAGATGACGTCAGCATGTAAGGCACATTAAATAAGGGTCCCCGTTGGCATGCCAGCTCGTGAATGTCCTTAACAATGTCGAAAACCGCATTTGGTTGTGCAAGCTTGAGGGCATTCTCGGACATTCTCATGCGTTCGTCTGTATTGCTACTAAACCACTCAGCCACAATTCTTGCTGTCTCCTTCGGGCTTCTCGTGAAAACACCCGCTCCATTTTCCACAACAAATGGAACATTCCCTTTTTCCTGATAATAATAATGCATTGAAGTTGAGGGAAAATGGAAATTATATAACAGTTAATAAAAATAAATCAGTCTTTCATATATATGTAGATGTAGATTCACTTGCTTGGCCAGGAATGTAATCATTGAGAATAATCGGAAGGCCTCTTATCAATGCCTCAGCAATCGTACCCGGTCCCGCCTAACATTACACCCAAAAAAGTTGGTTAATATCAAAAGTAAGAAAGCCTGTCCTAATTTGA
>BKCP01004772.1:615155-740106 GCA_008636005.1 Striga asiatica
AACATGGCATTTCAAAAAATTGCATAGTTTCTTTACTTATCTTAAAAATAGCTAGTAACATAACAGATTAATATTAGACGTATATAATTAACAACCTTGACTAATACTGCACGGCAGAAGGATGGGCGAATGGGGAGGCCAAAGATACGAATTTGAGAGTCGTCAACACCGTCAAGCAAAGCCCTCTTTGCAACCTCCTCTGAGGGACAGTACAATCGGTTTACAGATGGATGAAACCTTAAAAAATAAACAAATTAATTAATAATTTTGGACATATTGTCACAAGTGTTTTGGGTGAGAGATGATGATGATGATTATGTTACCACGTGCGGTGGCAAGTATTGAGGTCTGTGATGACAGTGACGAAAATGACCTTCTTCTGAAGGCCTTGCCATTTGAGGACCCACAAAGGGATGTGCTGCATGAGAGGGTGGACGCTGATTATGATATCCGGTTTGTACTCCATTAGACCTGCCTCAACCTCCCTTTAACAGAACAACAATAACAAACACATTGATTTATCTTGAATTCAAAATGTTAAGGAATTGGAATAGAAGCAACACCAACTTTGCATAATAAGCGGCAATTGCAGCAAGATAGGCAGAGTGTATCCATTTAGGGGAAGTGCCGTGAAATGCAACTTTCCAAAGCTGGACGTGTTTAACCATGAATTTGTACTGTCCCTCCATGTCATTCAACGGCCAACCCGTGTACTCTTTCCACACATCTTTCACAATTATCTGCATATTATTAAAGTTTTACTCCAAAAATGAAAAAAAATAAAAAGGAAAAATCTACCTCCACTGCAGTAATGAAGACAAGATTACCACAGTCTTCATGCTCATCAATCAATGGAACCAACCAAATATTTTTTATGTGCTCTTTGGAATTCAATCAGGAGAGAATTCAAATTCAAATTACTAAAAAAAAAAAAAAGTATGTTGAGGACAAGTAGACTCTGAGCTGTAACATAACAACCTAACATCAATGTGTTCCCACATGGAATAATACAAAAAATGAATTAATCTTTACTCTGTACTGATCTCCATATTCGAGCTGGAATGCGTCACGAATGGCCTCAGCCGAAGCTCTGTGGCCCCCACCTGTATCGCTCATGAGAATTAGGACATTTTTTGTCCTCTCAGCCCCAATTTGCTCCATCTCCATTGTTCCATCTTCGTCATCATCAATGATGTATTTCTGATTTCCCCCAACTCTTTCAAACACCTTGTTTAGAGATTCTATTGGAGACATGTCTATGTATACAATTCACCAATAGAAACTTAATAGATATGGGAGTTTCTGTAAAAAAAGGCAACTTTTCTCAAATGTTAGAAACCACCAAAGATAAAAACGAAAAAAAAAAACAAGGGATTTTTACATTGGAAAACAAATTAGAGGCAGAGGTATCAGAAGCTTAAAGAAAAGGACTTCTCGAGAAAAAAGGAAAAAAAAAAATTAAAAGATGAGTATAATAAATATCAACAGGACATCCTCAAAATAACCTTCCAAAACAGGCAAATCGTAGGGATTTTCCAAAAAATGCCCAAAGCAACATTTTGACGGCAAGAAATTCAATGATGTGAAGCAAGTAAAAGAAAAAAGATACACATACAGATATGTCCTCTGTACCTTATTGAAGACGAAAGGAAACACAGGACAAATCCAACAGATTTTGTTTTTGAGAGAGGAGATGAATGGGAGCAGACAAATGGAGGGTGGGTGCTATAAAATGGCGAATAAGNGGTTCCCTTTGCATTCGAATTCGAATGGTATTGATGCCACTAAAGAATATTCTTTCCAGGTCGGATGATCGCCGCCATTCGATTGGGCACCTGTTGAGGAATGTTCCGAGGGCAGATTCGAATTTTTGAGCTCAAGCTATGACCTGATATTGATATACGGGGTCCATTGTAATATTTATTAATTATGATTTATTAATTATGATTTCAATTTACTACTGCAAAATCAGTGGCAAATCCAGAAAAAAATATTTGGGAGGACTATACTGTTATTTAATCATAAGCGATTTCAAAAATATGACTTGGTTTGATTTTTGAAAATTTGAGACCGAACTTACTTCAATGAGAAGAGTTTGAACAATTGATCAAGTTTATGGTTGTGTTCGCAAACAACTTGATTAGGATTTATGAATTTAAGTTTTGAATTTATTAAAACAATTTGAGTGGATGAGTCAAGTATTACCTCATATTTTTATTTATTAAATAAACGAGACAAACACAATTTTGAATATAGGGTACTTACTGATCTCAATTCGAATGACATTTCGAGGGTAGTATACAATATTTAATAACATAAAAATACACTAAGTACATATAGATATAATAAGTAAAGTTTACTTCAAAAATATAAAGTAAATAATAAAGTTGCACTAAGTTTGGTAGTATAAAAATTGTGTTCTACATTCTTTCAACTCAAAAAATTCACTAAAAGTTAACTCGGCAGTAAAATTTCTTGCAATTTTCCATCCAAGCTCGTGAAATTGCAAAACGCGCATGCTCTCTTATTTCAATCAGCGAATTCTCAAGTATTTATATTATCACATTCAAATTAATGAAACCTTAAATTACTACTAAAAAAATTCAAAACAACAAATATTATATTAAATTACTACTAAAAAATTAAAAACAACAAATATTATGTAATGAATATAGTATCTAAAACAAATATGATGTAGCTTTAAAATAATAAATAGATTCAGTAATGCAATAATTAGATAATAAGTAATGCATTTATGGAGTATAATTGTAGATTAACTATATACTAGTACAATTCCCGTGTATTACACGGGTGTTAGAAAGCTTTTATAAAAAATAATAAATTTTTATTTTTTTTAAAACTAAAATAATTTAATTTTATATAAAACATTACTTTGGATTTTAATTAAATTGTTAAATTATATTTTTTTTAATCATAATAATTAAACACCCGTACATTAAATGAAAATGTCAACCCATGTTTAGTTTTTTTACTCATACCGTATAAAAATATCGATATTAGTTACTATTACACAGTGCAAAAATATATATCTTAAATAGAAATAATATGGTGATATGTATATGCATAAGTGTAGAATATGTTTATTTAATATTAAGCAAAATAGATTAATATTTTTACTTAATTAGTTGCCTAATACATCAAGTGTCGTATCAGTCGTGCTTCACAGTTTTTTAACTTTATATGTAATTTTTGAATTTAGATAAATAGTTATTTATTTTTATTAGATTGACAACATACCAATTAGATTTGAAATAAATATTATTTTTAAAAAAATACATACCAATTTCTATTACTGTTTTGTATTATATATATATAATATGGATGTTAAATCGAAAATCGTTAAAAGATAATCTGAGCCTGGTCTGATTAATTATAATATTTTTTTATTTGCTAAAAATATCATTTTATTGATTTTCCATACCCGACAAGTCTCAAATGCCAAATATTTATATTCCGAAAGCTATGTCTTGTTTGAGAATTTGAAACATTTAATAATTGAGCATTGTTTAAAAAGTACTCATGAACTTAGATACATAAACAATAATAGGTTAATTTATTGCTAGTTTGCTACAATTAAATATTATATATTTGAAGATTACTTAGGTCAAAACTCGAAAATGTGGAGCAAAACATTCGAGATTAATGGATTAAGAATATATTATTATAATAAATATTTTCCTAATTTTAAGGCATGAAACTTTGTAAGGAATATATTATTATGATAAAAATATAATTAATTTATATCCAAGCCTAACTCCAAAGCATGATTTTTTGTCAAATAGAAGTCCGAAGCATGAGAGTTTGCCACGTAGGCTCAACGCATTTTCAAATTATATATAGAGGGGACGTGTGTAATATATGTACTAAAACTTAGAATGGTTAGGGGGAGGGACAATGGCCCCCTGGTGGATATATAAACCCGCCACTGTGGAAAATGTTACGTTCATATAATAATTGTGTGCTCAAGCTATGATATGATGTTGATACATGGTCAATTGAAGTATCTATTATTATAATTATGATTTATTACAAAAAAATGTTATATACGTTTAATAATTTTGTTATAGAATCAGTTATTGAAGAAAAATTTTACACTTCGAGAAGAAATTCGTGATATATTTATTTTTGTCAAAATTAAATTTCTAGAAGTGAAAACTAAATTATTAAAGTTAATCATTTAATACACACTAAAATTTGATTGTGGAATTCTAATGGTTAAATAATTATCACATCTAGGAATCTTAACTAGAATAATTTGGAGAGGTTACAACAAACGTTATTCATTAAATATAGGCCACACGCGTGCGCACCCATCCATTGGCTCGCACAGTGCACAACCCATGGCTTTGGTCTAGGTCCTTGGAGCATGCTTGGATACAAAATATTTCTCCTCAAAACGGATTTGAGGAATTTAGTTAACCAGTGTTAATTTAAAAAAAATGTTATAACTAGTTGTTAGTGGAATTTTAAATTTATGTTAAATAGTATTTAAAAAAATAATAATAAAGTTGGCATGATATAAAAGTATGAGAAAGATGATGTAAAGTGATGATTAGTTAAAATTATGTGAGTGGATGAATAGTGAATCAAAGTTGATGTGATGTGTAAGAATAATTGATTGATATTATTTAATTACTAGTACTCAATCATGTGCCTAGGCACAAAGGCAAACAAAAATTTATATACTATATTATGTATATAAAATTTTAAATTTTAAATAATGATGTATCACATTTAAATTTTTTACTACTAATGAATAAAAAATATAAATATAAATTATTTAACTCACATATGAATCGTTCTATTGAAAAATCTAATTGAAAATGAAACTCAAATAATGAGTGTATCACATTTTAAATTTTTTACTAATAGTAAATGAAAATTATAGGTATAAATTATTTAACTCACATATGCATCGTTATATTGAAAAATCTAATTAAAAATGTGATTTTGCAATATAGAGGAGCCATAACTAATAAACTAATTAAAAAAATATTAAAATTATTTTTGTTATTGTCATAACATTGTTTACGTGATTTTAAAGTATTTGATTTTGCCACCAAAACCAATTAACTATGTTACAAAAAAAATCACTTAATAAGGTGAAAAAAATAGTATTCATTGTAGAATAAATATTTAAAAAAAAAATTCAATAGAATATTTTAAAAATATGTAACTTTCCATACAATATAATGTAAAATAATAATTAGTTTGTATTAGTAGTAGCAACTATTATACAATAAGATTAAAAATATTATTACCCTTAATTAATGTAAATGTAAAACCTTTCACCCTTCCTTTCTTTGTGTGTTTTGAAATTATTATTTGGAAACCATTCAGAATTGCCTGTTGTTTTGCAGATTCAATAGCCTCCACATCACTAGTAAATAATTAATGGGTATCGAAACCAAGACTGTAATCAATACCATCTCCTCCAAAATCTTCCCATGACTCCTGCAATATAGTACAATATTTATATTTTTAAAACATGTTAAACTATAATCTATAACATAATAATTTCTATGTTCTAACATTATAACATCTTCATTATAATGTATAAGATAATTAATTCTAACATGTAACATAATAATTTGTAACTCATTACACGAAAATATATAACGTCCAATTTATAGCATAATCAAGTCTAACATGTAACATAGTAATTTGTAACTCTTAACACGATAATATCTAACGTTAATCAAGTCTAACATGTAACATAATAATTTGTAATTTCTAACACGATAGTATCTAACGTCCAATTTATAACATAACCAAGTCTAACATGTAAAATAATGATTTGTAACTCCTAACACGATAATATCCAACGTCGAATTTATAGCATAATCAAATCTAACATGTAACATAATAATTTGTAATTATTAACACGATAATATCTAACGTTCAATTTATAACATAATTGTTTCGAACATATAACATAATAATTTATAATAATATTATTCTTAAAAAAAATACCTTCCGGCCAGTCGGACCGGACGGACCGGTCATGACCGGCCGTCGCAGCTGGACACCTTTTGGACCGTCCGGCCGGCGATCGCGTACGGCTTTTGGACCGTCCGAACCGGCCGGCCGGACGCCTTTTGGACCGTCTAGATTCGGCGGTCGGACGGTCCAAAAGCCGTACGCGATTGCCGACCGGACGGTGAAAAATCGTACTTCGAAATTTGAAGAAATTTCGCCTTACATTTTGCTCTGAGATGTTTGGAAAAAATGAAAAGGGCAAAATCGTCCAAGAGAGACGGTGACTAGTAATAGGGGGACGATAATTAGTAATGACTTTTATTTAATATATTTATTCGTACATCGCACGGATTGCGTACTAGAGTAAAGTTGAAAGAAATAATACATTGGGCTTACAAGCATAAATTGACTAGTATTATCTACAAATCTAACAATAAATAAACAAATCACTAGATAAATCACGAATTAGGGGTGGGTTATTTAAAAAAAAAATGTGGCAAAAAATAAAAAAAATATTGTGGAAAAGAATCAAACGGCTGGATTTTCATAATCTGTTTTTATTTTTTATTATTTTTTTAAAAAAAGATAAAGATCGAATTTAATTAAAAAAAATTAAAAACAGATTTTCATTTTTATTTATTTATTATTATTTTTTTTGTTAAAACACGGATTCTTAGAATCCGTTTGTATTTATTTATTATTTTTTTTTTGTTAAAACATGGATTCTCAGAATCCGTTTTTATTTATTTACTTTTGTTATAACACGGATTAATTGACCGAGATTGTACTAATTTGACTTCTATTGGACTAATTCGAGTTTGATTACACTATAATTGACCGAGATTGTACAAATTTGACTTCGATTGGACTAATTCGAGTTCGATTACACTATAAATGACCGAGATTGTACTAATTTGACTTCGATTTGACTACTTCGAGTTCGATTACACTATAATTGACCGAGATTGTACTAATTTGATTTCGATTGGACTACTTCGAGTTCGATTACACTATAATTGACCGATATTGTACTAATTTGACTTCTATTGGACTAATTCGAGTTTGATTACACTATAATTGACCGAGATTGTACAAATTTGACTTCGATTGGACTAATTCGAGTTATATTACACTATAAATGACCGAGATTGTACTAATTTGACTTCGATTTGACTACTTCGAGTTCGATTACACTATAATTGACCGAGATTGTACTAATTTGACTTCGATTGGACTACTTCGAGTTCGATTACACTATAATTGACCGATATTGTACTAATTTGACTTCGATTGGACTAATTCGAGTTCGATTACACTATAATTGACCGAGATTGTACTAATTTGACTTCAATTGGACTAATTCGAGTTCGATTACACTATAATTGACCGAGATTGTACTAATTTGACTTTGATTGGACTAATTCGAGTTCGATTACACTATAATTGACCGAGATTGTACTAATTTGACTTCGATTGAACTAATTGGAATTCAATTACACTATAATTGCCCGATATTGTACTAATTTGACTTCGATTGGACTAATTCGAGTTCGATTACACTATAATTGACCGAGATTGTACTAATTTGACTTCACTTGGACTACTTCGAGTTCGATTACACTATAACTGACCGAGATTGTACCAATTTAAATTCAATTGGACTAATTCGAGTTCGATTACACTATAATTAACCGAGATTGTATTAATTTGACTTCGATTAGACTAATTCGAGTTCGATTACACTATAATTGACCGAGATTGTACTAATTTGACTTCGATTGTCGGTCAATTATAATATAATCGAACTCGAAGTAGTCCAAGTGAAGTCAAATTAGTACAATCTTGGTCAATTAATCTGTGTTATAAAAAAATAATAATAAATAAATAAAAACGGATTCTGAAAATTCTTGTTTTAACCAAAAAAAATAATAATAAATAAATAAAAACGGATTCTGAGAATCTGTGTTTTAACAAAAAAAAATAATATATAAATTAAAACGAATTCTGAGAATCCGTGTTTTAACAATAAAAAAATTAAATAATAAATAAATAAAAACGGATCCGTATTTTGAGGAAACACGGATCTCAGAATCCGCCTGTTTTATTTTTTTCCATACAGCTTTTTATTGATTTATTTTTATCCACTTATTNTTAAAATGAATACACCAACAACCACATGAATGGACATATATGAAAAATTAATTGAGAAGAACAAATTAATTAGGACTCAAGGGAGAGGCTTCAGAGTGCAGGCTGACTACGTAGTTCAAGACGCGCCACATTATTGGGGATATGATAAGCTGCAGCGTATATTGAATAAAATAATACCTGTGAATAATACTTATATGACAAGATAGTTGACATTAACGTCCATTATTACACAGGGTATGGGGGCACGATAGTTGCCATTAATAACCCGTTCCCTTGGATCTCACTAAAATCACGTCATCATATACTCATTTACAAACAAAACCAACAAAGACAAGAAAAGCATAGTAATAATATGGAGGGTCAACAAACTATTTCTTTCGTGCCTGTTATTGCACGATTGGATCGTCTTGAACGTGTGGTAAATTCTTGCCTTTGAGTTCCGATCATATTTGCCTCGCGCAATTTCTTTTTTGTTCACCAAACTAAATCAACAAATCAAAAAGTATGATGGTTATTATTTACTTTACTATTTGGATGGTGAAATTTTGAGCATATATGTATATGTATGTATATAATGTGCTTATGCAGCTCCTCCTTCTGGAAGAGAAATTTAATAATAATAGAGTTTCAAGACGACACGAATCAGATGATGATTTCGGCACGGCAGATACCAACAAAGAGTGCAAGACTCTGTCCTCAGCTTTAGAAGAAGTCCAACACAAAGGCACACTCCTACACCGCCTCGCACTTCTCGAGAATCGTGTTTTACAGGTTTTTTCACAATGAAAAATAGTCTTTTTCTTTTGGCAAATTGGTCCCTATGACGACATTTATTGAAGTTGCAATTTATTCACGATCTTCTCACTCTTGCAAATTATATCATAATCTTTAATTGGTTGCAAACAGATAGAAAAGCTGATGTGGTCGAACAACAAACTGAATATTGTGATATAATCTGCACGGGATATGCAAATCGATGCACCAATTTGCAACAAATTGAAGTTTGTGATATAATTTACAAAAGTGAAAAAGTCGTGATTTAATTGCAATTTCAAAAAAGATCCTAACAATATATATTGAATAACAATATATCCTAAAGGCTGCGCCTTTCCATAAATGAATGAACAGCTTTAATAAACACAAAATGATAGTGTTTTATGAAATATTTGGTGAAATGAAGTAGTATCTGCAGCTAAGCCTGGAAATGGACGAGGGGAACACATCTAAGTCAAGCTTCTCAACAGTTGAAGCATCCGAAAACACTGAAAAACGGTTGGAAATGATTGTTCCCAATAGGCCGGTCGACCATCTGGCGGGAATTAAACCCAAAACACAACAAATACCAAGTCAAGTAACACAAGCTTTTCTCTTTTTTATACATCCAACTTAGCCACTCAATTAATTGGATACATGTCATAGAATTCCATTTCACCTCAAAATTTACCATTTGTAGGCAGAAGGATTTGTGAAAGAAATAACATCTCAACATAAAGGCGGACACAGAAAGAAAACCAAAACGAGATGGCTAGGCCTGCACCGACTTGGATGTTGACCATTTTTATCTTTGGGCGGATAAATGGCCACGTTTTTTTTTTCTTTTTCTTTTATTTTTCGTACCAGTTTTTAAAATAACAAATAAAAGTATCAAAGCATTATGCAATGAAATAGTGAACTATATTGTTTTATGTTTTGTTTTCTTATTTTTCTGTTATTAATTGGAAGCTGCAGAAATGTAGGATTATAGATGATAAGAATCGCTTAAATAGAGAGAGAAGTTGGAGAGGAGGATAGTCTATTAGGGTTTTGGGATACTTGAATATAAGATGTTTTGATTTTGTTTTAATTTTTTTAGTTTGGTGTGGTTAAATTTAAAAAAAGTGATTTAGTTAGTTGTTATTAAAATTTTGAATTTATATTAAAATAATATTTAAAATAAAATAATTAAAATTGATTTGATGTAAAAGTAGGAGAGAAGTGATGCAGAATGATGGTTAGTTAAAATTATTATAAACATGCTTGGATACAAAGTCATCCCAAAAAGTCGAATTATTTTTAACTCAACCATTTTTTTTAACTCAACTTTAACTCAAGTCCACTATCATCAATATTATCAATATAATTAAATAATATCAATCAATCATTCTTACATACAACATCAACATTAATTCATTATTCATCAATTTACATAATTTTAACTAACAATCACATCACATCTTCTCTCTCCTACTTTTACATCAATTTAATTTTAATCATTTTATTTTAAATATTATTTCAATACATCCACTAACAACTAACCATACAAACTTTTTCAAATTTAATCAACCCAAATAAAAAATTCAATCAAAACAAATTAGTTGGATTTTAATCAATTAAATTTGAGTTAAAAAAATAATTGGTTAAACTAGTTGGATTTATTTTAAAAAAAAAAATTGTATCAAGCATGCACATTATTCTATAGATAATTTTATCTCACAACTCCCATTTTTGTAACTACTATGTGGGGCCCCATGCTTACCTCACACTAACACCTAGTAGGTGCTTAGGGTGTGGTTGGATATATGTTATTTTAGTTTTAATTGAATCTGTTGGTTAATCAGAATCAATTTCAAAAAAGTTGGTCAAGTTAAATTTGAGTAAAATTTTTAGTTTGTATTGAAGTAATATTCAAAATAAAATTATTAAAGTTGATTCGATGTAAAAGTATGAGAGATGTGACAAGAAATGTTATTAGTTAAAATTATGTTATGGATTAATAGTAAATTAAAGTTGATGTAATATGTGTAAGATTGGTTTATTAATATTATTTAATTATATTAATAATATTGAAGAGAATTGAATTGAGTTAAGTTTGAGTTAAATTTTGAATTAAAAAAAAAAAAAAAAAGTGACTGGTCAAAAGTGGTTGCATATCTTCTATCCAAGCACCCTCTTAATATGTTGCAGTATAATAGACCTAACAACTGTACCCAATATCTAAACAATAGATAAATATGTGGCCCGATAATAACTATTAGTCTGCCCACTTTACTAACTAATCAACCTAGACATAACCTAGGGTTGAGCTAGAGTATCCTTCTTGCCTTTATCTGAATCTTCCCCAAATCGAGTCTCCATTTTCTAATAAACTGGTTCGTCTTTCTCATATGTCCTCCTTTCGTCCCCTTCACCACCTTGTTTCTGTTCCCATTTTCTTTTGTTTATAACAATACCTTCTCCATTTTGATATCCTTATCCCCGAGGATCAAATGCTTTGAATTTTTCTTCAGAAATTTCACATCTTCCTGAGTGGCTTGACTTGGATATGAGGTAACCCACTGAATCAAATCCTGAGTCACCTCCTCCCCTTTTCATTTGATGGTACGGTGGTCTAGGATGACCAAATGTGAGATCTTTAAACCTCCATCTTCACTATGTTGCAATAAATCCCTCTTAACATTAAATACTTGATTTAGCTTTCTTTTCAGGCTCCTCAAACATATCCTAAAACTCCTCTAGTAATCCAGTAGTTTGGGATTTGCTTCAAATGTCTTATGACTCCTCCAGTAGAGGACACAGAGTTCTGCAATCTGGCTTGAAAAATCATCATGCATCATATTATATAATGAAACCCCAGATATAGGTTTACATCCACACCATGAAAGTAAAAGGCTGTAATTTAACTCTACTTTGCTTGATGGAGTCTGCCACGCATTTCTGCTTGATACTCCTCTATACAATGACTCCACCTTTTAGAGTAAATATAACCCCTAAGGTTCATATACTTTCATCCCGGTATAACTGGAAGTCGAAATAGGTGTAACCCACAGGGACCAATTGTTCCGGACGGTAGACCAGCATATAATCCATGGTCCTCTTTAGGTACTTGAGTATATGCTTCACTATGGTCTAATGGCCTTATCTTAGATTACTTTGATACCTGCTTACGATGCTTACTACATAGCAAATATCTGGCCTCGTACACAGCATTGCTTACATGGGAGTTCTTACTACCGATGCATAAGAAACTTTTCTCATGCCCTCTATCTCTTGAGATGTCTTGAGAGACATCTCCTTGGATAGTGGAACTCCATGCCTAAAGTGTAGCAACCCTCTCTTGGAGTCTTGCATGCTAAAACCAGCCAAGACAGTGTCTATGTACGAAGATTGGGATAAATACAACATTCTCTTATCGCAGTGTCGAATCCCTTAATGTCGAGAATGTGTTTCGCTTCACCCAAATTCTTCATATCAAACTGCTCAGACAACCATACCTTTACGTCTGACAATACCATTATATTGTTTCCAATGAGAAGGATGTCACTTACGTATAGCACAAGAAACACTACCACGAGGTTTTTCATGCCCCTTATAGAGAAAAAAAAAAAAAAAAAAAAAAGAAAGACCAACAAAAGGAGCCTTGAGTCGAAATCGGAAATTCAGTCTGGATCTGACAAGACCTCTCGACTTTCCCTTTCTTACCTACGCAGTTACTAGGAAGATAGAACATCCTTCGAATTAGTCGCAGTGCATTTTGTCACACTTCTTGTACATGCAGTGTTCATCTAGACATTGAATGAACCCGTACGACTGGGTCACCTCATCAAACAGGATGTTTCAAGACCTAGAAGTTTGATTTAGACTATAAATAAATCGATTAAGCTTACAAACTAGATACTCATGACCCTTTGCTATAAACCCCTCTGGTTGCCGCATATAGATATTTTCTTGAAAACTCCCATTGAGAAAAGTCGTCTTAACATCCATCTGTAGAATCTCATAATCCATATGAGCGGCAACAACCATGAGAATCCGAATGAACTTGAACATGGCTACCGGCGAAGTGGCTTCCTCATAATCAATTTCCTCTTTCTGAATATGCCCATTCGCTACAAGCCTTGCCTTAAAGGTCTCAACTGCCCATTTGATCCTCTCTCTCTTATAGACCCACTTGCATCCAATGGGTCGTACCCCACTTGGTGGTTCTACAAGATCTCAGACTTGATTGGAGTCAATTGACTCCGTCTCAGCGATCATCGCACTTAGCCATGATTCTGCATCCTCATCCTGGAGTGCCTTATCGTAGGTCCAAAGGTCATGTTTTAGCTCACCCGACATTAAGTTCTAAGACTCTCCGAGGAACATAAACTTGTCGAGCTGTCTAATAACCTTCCCATTAGGACGGGGTACTACCTGCACAGACGCAGTCTCAGTGACACATGTTGCAGTATTATTTAGTGTATATACTTGCGCACTCGGTATTGCATGCTCGACCTCACCCATTAACTCCTCTAAGACAAGTCTACCCATGGGCTTGTGGTCTAGAATATAGTCTTCTTCCAAGAATGTAGTGTTCATGCCAACGATCAACTTTTGATCCTTAGGACTACATAATAAGCCACCACTCGTTTTTCTGGGATAGCCTACAAACAGTCGTACGTCTGAAGACTTAGTCAACTTATCAGTATCCTGCCTTAGCATAGGTGCTGAACTATCTCAAATCTGAATGTGTGATAGACCGGCTTTTTACCCATACCACAATTCACTCGCAGTAGTGGCAAGTGACTTAGATAGAGGTAGGTTCAAGATGTAGTTCGTTGTATCTAGGGATAATCCCTAGAACGAGTCTGGTAAAATCTGAAAAGCTCACGAATTAATTTTATTAATGGTCTGAATGAATTTAAAATATTTCATGAATTAATTTTGAGGAAAACTTACACTACAATATATTATTTAGAAATTATTTGTTTCATGGACTTCAGTTGAGTTGGTATTTGTTGGATAATTTTATTCTTCGTTAAATAATTTATTTCATAGCTAAATCATCATCCGAAATTGTAATTGTCTAGATAATATCTTATTGTTATTGTTTTAGTATTTAATTGATTCATCAAAAATTTCTATGAAATACGACCTTACTCGCCACTACCAATAGCTACACCATATACTTGCAATTAGTGAAAAATAGTGAATAAGACCGAACGAAAGTGAGTTTGTGAGCAAGGTACTGATAGTTTGTCTCCCGCCCGATATTCAAATCTTGTGATCGAAATACAACAGAAGACGCAAAGGTCACACGACTAGATCTCGGTTCCATTGACCTAATATTCATCCATAAGTCTCCAATTTGTTCTAAACGGTACAATTACATCCTATATTCTAGTTTTCTTTGCGTATAGGGATGATTGTAAATTCGAACGAGCACATAGAATCCAACGTTCTTCGTCGAACCCAAAACTACCTTTACGAAGGAAGTAACGAGTTACTAGTTTAAGTTAATGGTTATATGATTTCTTGATTTGATAAACAATTTTGAGATAACAAAATGACAGTTTTCCATTATAACCATAGTTGTTTCATTACAACAATAATTACTGAATGAGCAATCAATAACGTAAGTACTATCGTTATGCATAAAAAAATAGCGACTAAAGAATCGTTATCGTTTAACATTGAATACATCATAATTTACATCACATAAAAACCATTCACAATACAAAGTATCTACAAAAAATGATCGCACAAACACCATAAGAATGCCAGATTCCTTAGAAAAAGTTATAAGGTTCAGATATTAAAAAAATCTAAAAATTTATTTATTCAATCGCATATCTTTACCATTTTAACAACTTATTGCAAATTTGTTTCTTTGTTGATCTTTAGTCATCTTTGTCTTCCAAAAGCAGGACTTTTGACTCTCATTTTTCGGATGTCAAGGACAGTAAAATATTATATAATCAATCTTAAGAAAAAAATAATGAAGAAGAAGAGGCATGAATCATGCTATTCACGTCCGGAAGAGGAAAAAAGTACAAAAATTGTAGAGGATACAAAAATCTCAAGTACTTGTTAAACTTTAGTTAATAATAAAAAGGTCATTAAAAAAATTAAAATAAAAAAGGTCATTTGATAGGTAACTTTAGTAAATTATTCTCATTTAATTAAAAATTAAAAATTAAAAAGGTCATTTGGCCAATTTCAGTCTTTGAAAGGGTCAGCTGCTGGTAACCTCACCCTTATTACACCACAAGCAAGTCTTCGGTTCATCAGAACATGCAAACTGGAAAAAAGTACTAGATTCTAACAGCATTTAACGGCCTTTTCCCCTGCTGATAGTAGTGAAAATAAGTGCTGGGGTAGTCTCTTACTTTCTTGAACAGACTCGGATTTTGTTCATCGACAAGCTCCTCAAATGGCTGGATATCTTTATCAGGATCCGGAGAGCAGAACACAGCCAATGTATTCCTCTCGCTGTCCGAGTTCGTAACTGCTCTGTGTACAGGGCTTTTAAATATCCCGTTGCTTATTATCTGCAGANTAATTAACAATAATATATACATATATATATGTACCTCGAGCTGATCCCCTACATTGACGACTAATGCATACGGCATTATAGGAACCCAAAACCACTTATCGTCTCTTAGAAGCTGAAGGCCTTTTACTTCTTTGTCCTGAAGGAGTATTGTTATGCCTGACCCATCAGCATGCGGCTTGAGCCCGAGAATGAGATCGGGCCTCGAACATGGAGGATAGTAGTTGAATCTTGTGTACATTGTCCCTCTTTCGCCGAATACATTCACAAAGGCATCCTCTGATAAGCCTAGTGACCTTGCAGCTGACTTAAGGAGTTTTTCTTGAAGCTGTTTCATATTTGCTATATACTTGCTCAATATTGACCTGCACATTGGATGATGATCCTTGAAATGATTCTGAAAAAAAAAAAAAATGTTTTGTAGGAGTGGAGTGACAGGGATTATAACCAATAAATTGAAAGGTATAGTTCAGAATTTTTATAAGACACCTCTTAAAAGGGTGATTTAGATTGTTGTTGTTGTTGTTGTTATTATTATTATTATTATTTAGGGGGTAATGGATATGAATTCAACTTAGTAAAAATTGGTTTTTTTAAACTATAGTTAAGTTTGAAAAAAAAATGGTATGGTTAGTTGTTAGTGGATATATTAAAATAATATTTAAAATAAAATAATTAAAGTTGATTTGATGTAAAAGTAAGAGAAAATGATTGGAAGTGATGGTTAGTTAAAATTATGTGAGTGGATGAATAGTGAATTAAAGTTGATCTGATGTGTAAGAATGATCGGTTGATATTATTTAATTATATTGATAATATTGGAGATAGTGGGGTTAAGTTAAAGTTGAGTTAAATTTGAGTTTTGATTGATTTTTTTACTATACAATCTATATCCAATCGCCCCCTTAATCCCTAGATTTGCCTTACTGAATCAGAATGGAAAAGCAGGGGGCATTTGAATTGGATTTATAACTTTTATTTTTTTTTCTAGCTTGATATTTATCACAAATGTAGCACAATCTAACTCCACCAAATAACATACATGATGGAAATGTGTGAAAATTAGAAACATTAGTCACAGCAGCCAACAAAAATGAAAAATCTGACTTAGAAGCATCAAACAGCAAGCACATTATGAGCAAAGTGGTCTTACTTCATAGGAGTTCAGTTAAAACTGAGTTTTAACACATAATAATTAAGATATTTATCCGAAGCACTTACCTGAAAGATCCTGGATTTTCAGGCCAATATTGGAGTTTCCGCCGGTCTTCAGGACTTACTAATAGATACAACCTATCAGTCCAATCAAGAGGTTGGTTCTTGAAAAGGACCAAATCATTACCATAGCCTTCATAATCATCCCCTGCCCTTGCATATTTTTGCTTCTCTTCCTTTGGCAGGTGAAAAAATTCCCTGGAAATTTTGCGAACTTCATCCAGAAAAGAGTTATCCATGCCATGATTAACTGCCTGAAAGAAAATTCAAGGTTTCGTTACAGTTTNTGACTTGAGCTGAAAATTACATGGGTATGTGGGAATATATATGCCAGAGGTATGGGGAGCACAACGGTCCTATGAAATATAAGCTCCAAAGAGAAATCTTAAATTTAGCCTAAGAAAACAGCTCAGTTATGGAATACTTTGACAAGTTAAAGAAGTTTTGGGATGAGTATGCTTGTATAGCACCAATACAAATGTGTGGTTGTGAAGAGGAAAAGCTAGCTGCACAACATGAGTAAAAAAATAAGCTGATTCAGTTTTTAATGGGGCTGAGTGATAGTTATGACAATATGAAGAATCAAATCATGCTTTTGTAACTCATGTTGTGGCCATAGAAATACTTAGTATTTTCGGATGTAGTGTTGGTAGGTTTATGAGGGAGTCTTTAACTTGTAATCCCAAACTATTTTCTGTGTAGTGTTGGTAGATTTACTAATGAAAGAGCTTTGACAGGTAGTGGGACGCTCCCGGAAAACTAATTAGTTTAAATAGTCGCTTCCACTTTTATTTGCTATGTTCTTACACATTCGCGTTACTTTATATACTCCTCCACAACTTTCACTAATGAAGCAAAATGCCTATATCGCGTCTCGCATTAACAAAGAACTGTAACAACTTCAATTGGAGAATGTTGGGCTAAATTTTATTTTTAGTACACTATGTTGGCCATTTTCTGAAAATGGTCAATCATATAGGGGCTCTTCAAGAATGGTCCACTAAGTTGTCATTTTAATCAAAACTCGTACAAAAGCCAACATAGTGTACTAAAAATGGGGCAAAATTTCAAAAATGGTCTACTATGTTGGCAATTTTTTGAAAAAGGTCCATTATCTAGAGCGTCATTAAGAATGGTCCACTAAGTTGCCAATTTAATCAAAATTCGTACAATAACCAACATAGTGTACTAAAAATGATCATTTTTAGTTAAAGTTGCCATATTTAGTACACTATGTTGGCTTTTGTACGAGTTTTGATTAAAATGACAACTTAGTGGAGCATTCTTGAAGATGCCCTACATGATGGACCATTTTCCGAAAATGGCCAACATAGTGTACTCAAAAAGAAATTTAGCCCTAAAAATGGCAACTAAAAATGATCATTTTAGTACATTATGTTGGTTATTGTACGAATTTTGATTAAATTGGCAACTTAATGGATCATTAGATGTCCATGAACCTTTTTTGCCAACATAGTGGACCATTTTTTAAATTTTGCCTAAGAATGCTGACAACTATTAACTACAATGCTTACCAAAAACAGACATGATACTAAAATTAAAATTCTCAAAACTATAAGAATGTGATACAACAGACCATATCATTACTATTATCATTATGATTATTGTTATCATTATTTCTTCAAGTATTATTATTACTACAGTCAGCCTCAACCTCAATAAACATAGTTCAAGCAGCTTGAGCCTAACAACCTAGTCAACAAGGCTTCAATTAAGTGTTTTTGTCTTCAAACACACACAGAGAGACACACAATCTAAATCAGGAACACAAGATTAATCATCTTACGATACACACACATTAAAAATGATGGGAAAAGAAAACCTGGAAGCAACCCCAAGACGCGAGAGCAGATCGAAGCTGAGCATCCATGGCGGATGACGAGGAACACAACTGGGAAACATCAATAACTGGGATTTGGGCGGTTAAGGGGGGATTGGGATCGAGGGGCCCATCATATAAATCACTGCTATGACTGTCTCGCCAGATATACCGCTCGGCGGGCAGCTCATCGCCATTTTCAACCAGCTCTTGAACACTTGTGTACAAATTCTCAGCCATGTGTGTAATTTGTTCGATGAAATTTTAGCGCAGCTGAGCAACGGATGTTTGGGTTGGGATGAAAAGTGTTTCTTTGAAAATTTGTCTTTTGTAGAATTAATTTAGACGAGGACAAGAAATTTTGAATCTATGAGTTGACTGACGGTAATAATTAAATGAAAGATGGGATAATATTAGAAATACTTGTTGTTTCTTTATTATATACTCCATCTAATGTAATATTATTAATTAAAGTTTTTGTCCACCGACAAGACTTTTCCACTTTCGAGAAATAATCCATTTTAATTATATTTTTCTAATTTCGATGACTCGTGTTTGGTTTGATATCATCTCTTACGCGTGGAGGTAGATTAAGGGGATATGCATTCAACTAATAAAAATTGAGTTTTTTTTTAATTATAATTAAGTTTGAAAAAAAAGTAGTATGATTAGTTGTCAGTGGATATATTAAAATATTATTTAAAATAAAATAATTAAAGTTGATTTGATGTAAAAGTAAGAGAAAATGATTGGAAGTGATAGTTAGTTAAAATTATGTGAGTGGATGAATAGTAAATTAAAGTTGATGTGATGTGTAAAAATAATTGGTTGATATTATTTTATTATATTAATAATATTGAAAATAATGGAGTTGAGTTAAAGTTGTGTTAAATTTGAGTTTGAATTAGTTTTTGTACTGTACAATGCATAAACAATCACCCCCTAACCGACCGAAATTAAAATTTCGGGTTGGACCGAAATTATAACCGAAATTTTGGCTCGATTTTCGGTTCATATTTTTTAAAAATTTTGGTTTTCGGTTCGATTTGGATATATATGCTCGTTTAACCGAATCGAACCAAAAACTGAAATTATACATATATGTTATAAAAGACTTCCCCAAGCCCATGTTTTTAGGCCCATTTATATTAAAAAATGGAAACAAAGCCCACCCTTCCACCCTGTTCCACCACGATTGAGGTAGGCCCAATCCCTTTGCTCCTTGAAGTAGAAGGGTTAATTTAAATTTTGGGAGATTTTCACCTATACTACACGTTTTTAAAAAATTTGTATCTTTACCACTCCTACCAATTTAATTGTGTATGTACCTAAAAAACAAAAAGTAATTAAAGTATTGCCTAAAATCAGTTACACCCAAAAAACAAACATACCATATTTGTAGCCCTTAATTTTAGCTCTCAAGCGGAAATTTCTATCCCTTTGATTTCCGAGGAAATCAGTTACATAATTTCCATGTTGAGGGCCGGAGTACGGATGGGAGAAAATAAAGAAACACACGCCGGCGAGACAAATTTCCGACGGTATTCATCCAGATAAAACAAAAAAAAAAAAAAAGGGGTGAATGGGTGATGAATGATTACGTGAATTACCAACTATCTGGTGTTTTGATTCGAAAAGAAGGGAGCTTCAACGAATTATGCGGTATATTGTGTGAGGAGCTCGGGTTGATTCGTCAATCATCTGTGCTTGATCTGAAATATAAGCTAAAGGAAGGTAGTCCACTAATGTCGATAAACAGCGATAGCAGCCTTAGCTTCTATGTGTTTTTGGTGTCCAAAGAATCTGACTACACGAAATATCCGGTGTGCGTTGTGGTGAAATCTCGGAGTAGTGTTGAAAATTCGTTTGATGAAGAAGTGAATATAGGTTCGTCTAATGGCGAGTCAAACATTGCTCCACTTTGTTATCCGGAGCTTGACAGGCAACCTAATAAGTCAGATTGCACGATAAATTTCATGTCGTTCGCGAGGAACGTGACTGAAGAGATGGTAGAAGTGGCAGCATATACCGAAAATATACTGGACATATACCATGGTACTGAACTACGGTTGACAGGCGAGGAAAATTTTGACTCTGGTATTGTTGCTGGTCTTTTAGTAAAGGATAAGGAAACGTTACAAACGATGTTGACCATGCATGCTATAAAGCATCAGTATCAATTCAAGGTTGACAAGTCATGCTCCAAACAATATTATGTCAGGTGTGACGATTGATTAGCATCCTGATATATCTAACATATATTCTGTTATATTTAACATATATCTAACATATATCCTGGTATATCTGACTTTATGTTCTGTTATATTTAAATTATATTTTGTTATATTTAACACTTTTAATATTATGTCAGGTGTGTCTCGAGCGATTGTACATGGTTTGTGAAAGCTTCCCGTATGGGTCGGTCAAACACTTTCAAGGTAAGAGACGTGGGGACTGAACATATATGTGGTTTGGATGTCCGTACTAGTAGTCAGAGACAGGCGACATCAACCCTTGTTAGTAGTTTCATCAAGACAAAATTCACTAACAATAAAACTGCATATAATCCGGGTGATATCATTGACGACATGCAAAATCAGTTTGGGATAAACTTGACATATCACAAAGCATGGAGGTCGAAACGCAAAGCTGTTGACGAAGTCCGCGGCAAGGTTGGTGAGTCATACGATTATGCTCATCAATATCTTAGTAAGGTACGTGCATCAAACCCGGGTAGCATTGTGATGATGCGCACCACATGTGATAAGAATTTCATGTACGTTTTCATGGCACTCGGTGCATCTATTAAAGGATGGATACATTGTCGGCCGATTGTTATTGTCGATGGGACATTTTTGACGTCGGTGTACGGGGGAATTTTATTGACAACCTCGTGTCAAGATGCAAATTCTCATATATTACCACTTGCATTTTGCGTGGTTGACTCTGAAAATAACAACTCCTACGGCTGGTTTTTCACAAAACTGAGAGAAGTAGTTGGTGATAGGGAGGGTATTTGCATTGTCTCAGATGGTCACGAAAGCATAAGGCACGCTGTAGAAAAGGTAGTAGTAAAACTTCTCCAGCCCTTTTTTTTTATTTTTTTTCATCTGAAATATAATGTGTTCACCAGCAAGTAGTATATTCTTAGAAACAGTTGGGTATTTTTGCTGTGACATATAATTACAGGTGAATAGTATATTATTAGCAAAAGTTGAGTGTATCTTCTCCAAAAAAATTTTCTTCCACTGAACTATAATATGTTCCCCAGGATTTAGTATATTTTTAGTCACAGAAGGGTATTGTTTTCTATGTTTTTTTTGGATATTGTTTTATATGACATATGATATCTTCTCCAGCTAGTAGTATATGTGCAATAACAGTTACGTTGTATTCCTATGTAATATACTTTCGCTTCATATGTTCGTAATCCAAAAAAGGAATATTTTTATTTGATTTGCATATATCTGAAAAAAATGTTATAATTTATTCATATAGGTATTCCCTAATGCGGCGCATTGTCTGTGCACCTATCACATCTCAAACAAATTGAAGATGCGTTATAAGACAGAAGCACAAGCAGTGAAGGAGGAGTTTTATGCAGCTGCAAGGGCCTATACTGTAGAGGAGTTCGACAAGCATATAGCACAGATAAATAAACTGAATCCAAATGTGGTACCATATCTTGAAGAAATTGGATTTCACAAGTGGGCAAGGGTTCACTGCAACCATAATAGATATTTTACCATGACATCCAACGCTGCTGAGTCAATAAATGCTGCCATACGATCCGTCTGTGATCTACCGATAACACCACTCTAGAGGCGCTTAGAGATATGCAACAAAGGTGGAATGTGGCAAACAGAGATGAAGCGAAGGCCACTTTTACTCCTCTTGCAAAGAAGCCACATAGGTGGTTGGAAACGAATTACCAAATTGCAACAAGATATTCAGTGAGTTGTTATTTATATTCCTTATTTTTATTAATGGATTATAACTGGTTATATACTATACATATACTGACAAGTGTCCTGATTACATATTATGCATATACTAATATGTATAGCATGTACACATGTTGAACTCCGCCTGATTATATACTATAAATATAATAGCATGCAACACATATAACATACATTACATTTGTATTGTTTGTGGTGTTCTTCTTATTTTATCCTTTTTTGTTGTGTTATTGTGTAATATTCATGTTATACACCGAAAAATATACTATATATATACTAATATGTGGAACAGGTACAAAAAGCCAATGACAGAGTGTATAAAGTGATGTCTGATGGTAAGGCATTTATAGTAGACATTGAATCCAAGACTTGCACATGCCACCATTTTCAAGTTGATGAGCTGCCGTGCCCGCACGCTATACGTGTGATCAAGTCACTCCACCTGGATCCGGTCCCATTTTGTTCTGAATACTACTTAACGTCTTCTATGTTGGCAACTTATGAAGAGGCAGTAATACCAATAGAAGGTGATCAAGCCTTCAAATTTGATGTACCGTCTATACCAAGATTGGTAAATCCCCCAGATGGAAGAGTCAGGCCAGGGAGACCACGCAAACAACGATTCAAGTCGGGATGGGAGCATAGATCAAAAAATAGATGCAGCAAGTGTCATGAGAAAGGACATAATGTGAAAACTTGTCGCAATCCAATACGCTGAAATCCTTAGCACTGCCATGTACAGTATAAACGGTTTTTAAGTCGATTGTTGCTTCATATGACTACTTGTTATTTTTTCTTGTAGTTATATCACATTTCTACACACCTGAACATTGGAAAAGTAAACTGAACATTGGTATATAAAAAATATATGCTGGTATATTTTCTAAGTCCACTGTCCCTGTCCTAAAAAATATGCCACACATGCGAAAGTACCAAAAAATGTCCAAAAATTTCCACTGTCCATATGTTGGTATATATGCTGGTATATTTTCTACCAGCATAAAATATAAAAGAATATAAGGTAGATATACTAAGTCAACTGTCCCTGTCCCAAATATACACCATAAAATGATATATATGCTGTTATATTTTCTACCAGCATAAAATATAAAAGAATATAAGGTAGATATACTAAGTCAACTGTCCCTGTCCCAATATACACCATAAAAATACCGTAAAACTACATATAAAAATAATGGAAGCATACCAGAATATAAGTTAGATATACCAGACTATATGTAATATAATCAGGCATACTAGAAATATTTCTGAATATAAGGCATGTAATCAGTCATGCCACACATATGCCAAACATAAAAAAACAGAAGGAAAACGGAAAAAAATAGAACAATTAATCTGTCCTACATAATATGACCAGAAAAGTATCCAAAAAGTACATCTAAAATACTTGAAAAATAACAGAATATTCTGTTGGATATGCCAGAATACAAGTTCAATGTTTTCCCAAATTAAATCACATCCATAAAAAAAATCAATCATTACAATACTTAAAAAATGTCTACGATTTTTTTCCCACATTCAACAGACTAAACCTAACTTCATCGGGGGTACTACCAGGGGATTCATCGTCACTGGCGTATCCATTGGTTTGTTTCATTAGGCCATGAGTATATAGCAAATATGCGTATCTCTCCCTAAACTCGGTGACATTAAACTTCTCCTTGGTGATCTCACGACCCGCAATGAAATGTTCGGCATACGATGCAACGAACACCCCACAATCACTGTCGACAATATAAATAAAAATAAAGGATAAGATGTTAATTATAACAATAAAGCATGTTAATGGAATTTTCAACTTTCAAAATCCCCTAAATTGTACCTGTTGTGCTGCTGTGGGATATTGTCAACCATAACCACCTCGATATTGCCGCTGCATGCCAGTCCATTCCTCGAGAAATTCACCAAACCAAGGAAAATTGGGAGAATCTCGACATAAGCCTTCACATTCTCCATATCAAGTTCATCGCAATCTCCAGTGCGAATTGAATTGTAAATATGCAGTTTCATGTCGTCAAGAGATAATCGTCCCAAAATCCAATGACCCACCCCGTTTATTTCCAAATGCATGGGGAACAGGATATGATCAACCTTGGACCAAGAAACACTACATATAATCTTATATCCCAGTATGTAGTCGATGATCATATCGTCTACATTGCACAAGGACCTATTACGAGACTGGCGACTTAATGTGTTGGTCAAACAACACATCAGTCGTTGTATACCTGACGGGGGCAAATTTAGCATAATATCCAATCTTCCTCAGGTAGTAGAAAAAGACATCGATGTGCTGAAGAAAAATAAATAAAACAAATGTCACAGGCAAGCAATAAAAAAATAGGGATAAACTTAAATAAAATATCTATATTATAATAAACAACAGACAAACGTGCTCAATTGTATTAGCAAAAAAAATATATATAACTAGTAAAAAAATAACTAAGTGTATACACAATGCTACTTACGCTGCTATCGAGAAAGCATCCGATCTCATGTATGTGGTAAAACCAATTCTTGTCCGTCGTAGAATAAACGTTAAAATCAAAAGGTGCTGGCAAAGTTTTGCTCTTGACCTTGTAGTAATTATAACTGCACAACAAAATGAAAAAATATAAGTTATATTCCGATATATATGTGGTATATGACATAAATAGTTATCGGTGCCTTTCAGTATATTTGATGTGTATATAACTAATTATATATCTAGAAAAAATTCAGTAGTACCCGTTCCCGACTTTGCGAGGAGCCGTCTTGAGCAAACCCTCTCCAATCCAGTCTCTGAAGTCTTTCATGTCCACTTCCCCAGAAACGTTTATCCCAAAACCGACGTCGAATGGGCAAGACTTCTGAAGTCTTATTCGTTTATTGGTCGAAACTTCACTCTCCAATTTTCTCTTGGGGTTCTTGGTTCGCCTCACTTCGTCTTCCTTTGCACTATATACAACCAAAGAATGGCACTCTTGTGCCTTTAATAGCTGTGGCTTCTCCCCTCTTACCGCCTCAATCGTCTCGGCAGTCTGAAATATAATGATAAAAATTTGTGGAAAAAACATTAACTTATTATTAAACAAAAAAATGATTGTAGATATTACAAATAATACAAAAATTGAAGTGATTGAACTTACATTATTGACCGGTGCTGGAATATCGTTCTTTCGTTGTGGCGTCGGCGGTAGAGCAGCAGTTATGGCGTCAAACGACGGCTGAGACCCATTCACTGCATACCCAAATATGGGGTGTGGCTCGTAACTGAACCCTCTCTGCGTATATGTATATCATATAACCAATAAATTGAATTAATTTGAATATATATAAATCCCGCATTTTTTATTCTATATATATATAACTAACATATATTTGAATATAATAGATGTAGTTACCGGTTCTTTTCCCTTTGGTACTTCATTTAATTTTTCTTGAATAGTCTTCTCAATCTCCTCTATGAATTGGGTGTTGATGAGGGGGAATGTGTCATCGTCGTCGATAGGGCTGCTGTGTAGATGGATATCAGGGTTGGGAAGATGGATGTCAGTGTTGGGTTGCTGGGTATCAGTGTTGGGTTGCTGGTTATCAGGGTTGGGTTGCTGGATATCAGGGTTGGGAAGATGGATGTCAGTGTTGGGTTGCTGGGTATCAGGGTTGGGTTGCTGGGTATCAGGGTTGGCTTGCTGGATATCAGGGTTGGTAGGATTTTGAAGTGGTACAAACTAAACAAAGAAAAAACAAAAAAAAAAAAAAAATTCAGAAATTTAATGACACAGGACACGAAAATGGGTATATATTGTGGGAATATATTCTTACTTTGTCTGCTGCACTCTTCATGAGTGCTTCTGCTTTGGTTCTCATTGCTCTCGCGGGAGATTTGACAGCGGTCTGCAAAGAAAAAAAGAGTTTTCTCATTCCTCTTCATTGCTTTATGACATTCATTGCTTTATGCATATGTATGGTATATATGTACACATATTATATGTGAACCTACTATAAAAAATACTTAAAATATAACAGATTATCTATGGAACTGGGGCAGTAGACTTAACAAATATATGGGACAGAGTCAGGGGACTTAACATAGATATGGAACAGGGAAAGGGAACATAGTAAATATACCAGAAATATACAACTGATATACCAAAACAATGAATTCAAATACTCTATGTCCATCAGTAATATCAATGTTTTCCCCACATATATTCCTTCAAATATAAGACATCCATCTGTTTAGATATAGCATAAATGAACATCTAATCAGTTTAAATATATACTGAAAAATAAAGGAACATATCTGATATTTATATATATGGTGTATATGATTCCATATTATGTGATAACCTACTATAAAAATACTCAAAATATACCATAATTCATATGGAACAGGGGCAGTGGACTTAAAAAATTAAAACAGTACAAAAGTTTTATATGCGAAGTTTAATATAAATGTTAATATAATTGTTCATAATCAAATATATAATTAAAGATAAAAAACCGTCTGTTTTCCAGCTGATTTGTGTGCACTATCATCTGGCATTTCACTTCCAACAAGATCTTCAGTCGTCTTCCCTTTGTCGACATGTTGGTCTTCACTTGAAACACCCTAAGTTGTAATGTCAATGTGATGAGATGACGATACATATTGGAATGATAGTATAAAGGAACATATGATCAGTTTAAATATATACTGAAAAATAGAGGAACATCTCTCATGTTTATATATAGTACATATGCCTCGTGCTATATGACAACCTAATATAAAAATACTTAAATTATACCAGAATATACAGATTGAATATAAATCTAATTTTAATTTGTTATAAAAATAAATTTAATATACCAAACATGTTACAGTGGATTTAGAAATACTTAAAATATACCATATTATACTGGAAACCAGAGATACTTAAAATAAACCATAATATACCAAACATGCTACAGTGGACAGACATTGGATTTAGAAATACTTAAAATATACCATAATATACCAAACATGTTACAGTCTGAAAGAAATCCATTCAAAACAGAGATATAGAAATACTTAAAATATACCATAATATACTGGAAAACAGTTACAGTGGGTTTAGAAAAATATATCAGCATATATTTTTAATATACCAAACATTTAAATCAACAACTATCAGTCCATCAGTAAAAATCAATGTTTTTCCCCACATATATTTGTTCAAGTATAATACATCCATCTGTTCAAATCAATTTAGAAGCAATATATGTTGCATATATGGCCACATATATGACGCAATATAATCTGTACATATACTATAAGAAGCAATAAAAATTGGCATATTTGACCACATTCAATCATAAATAAATATAGAACCTTTGTTCTGTTTATAGATGTGGTATATATGACCACACATAATCTGAACATATACTATGTACACAGTGTATGCCAACTCATAGAAGCAATAAAAAATGGTGTATATGACCACATATATAATATGTATGTATCACATAAGTATTAAAAAAAAAAATGAACAATGACTTACTAAGAATTTTTCTTTGAACAAAGCAAATTCAGCAAAAACCCTTCTCGAGAAGTCGTGGAAGGCTTCCTTCAGGTCCTGGACATCAGCAGTAAGTGTGTCGAGGCGGGTTATAACTTCATCGTCATTGGTCTGCTGCGGTGCGGCGCTTGATGGAATCTTTTTCCGAGTGAACTCATTTTTTTTTCTGAAGAATGAGTCCAACAAAAGAGTTTGTTTTTCGGCCTCGGTTGGAACGATGTTATTGAACTGTACATAAGAAAAATTAAATTGTTATCCCGGCAGATATATGATAGATATAATAAATCATTATTATTTACCTTAGAGTGATGGAGATTAGAAAAGGTTCTCTGCGCAAAAATACGAGTGCACGGTTCATGAACTTCCCACTTTATTATCCTCGGGATATCGTGTACACCGACGTAGGTTGCGACTACACCCTCAGCCATGTCGCAAACCTCATAAAACCATGTCTGAAGGGCCAATATCAGACCATAGCAACGATACAGGTTACTTCCGTCATCCTTATGAGATATGTGCATCTGCTCTCTGGTTTGAATGGATTTCTTCAGGTAGTGCAGCGTAAACTGAAACACGGTGGTTCCCCACGAGTAATCATCGCAATCTGGGCTGTCGATCATGTCAACAAAACAGCGGTCTATGCGGAGAGCATCTTGAGAGCCCATGAGGAAATTTGCTAATAGATGCAACTTAGCAAATTTCACCGCATCTTCGTCACTCTTCCACAATTTTTTCTGAAACTGCCACCTGATGTGGCTCCGACTTAATTCAACACCGTCAAAATACTTGTCGTGCAGACCATTGGAAATCTTTGGAATATTCAATTTCTTACTATGCCCCGTGCACTTCAGGCCAGTCACGACAGCAAATTCCTCTATACCAAACCGGAGGAATTTCCCTCCGAAGTCAAACCACATCTCATCTGTCCTACTCTGATGAACCTCGCGTAAAAGTATATAGTTTATAAGCTGGTTCTGGACAATGCAGTGTGGGAGATCCAAGAATTTCCCAAAGGCTGACATCCGAAAAGCTTCCAATTGCTCCTTGGAAAGATTATTCTTGATGTCACTTATCGTGCATTTTTCTTTGCTATTGTCGTTGCTGTTTTGCACCTTGACGTTTATATCCCTTGGATGCGGGATAAGCAATTCCCATTCCTGAAAAATAATCAAAAGAAAAAATATAGATTTTTATATACACGATATGTCTGATTACTAAAACATACTAACCATATTGTTCAGTAATTGTTCACAGCTTAGCACAGATATACTTGTTCACAGGTTACTAGCATATTGTTCACATATTACTAGAAATGTATTTGTTCACATATTATTGTTCACAGAATCTTAAGAGTTTTACATGTCCTGTGAACTTCTTCAACATTCTGTAAATATACCACATACAAACAAAATCAGTATACCACATCCTGTGAAATTCTCATCATTCACAGATTGTTATACTTGTGGATTCTTTTGAACTGTACACAGATATACCATATCCTGTTAAATTTTCATCATGTGATACCACTTATTGTAGATATTACAAATAATACAGACAAGTCAATATACTTGTTCACAGATTGTTATACTACATCCTGTGAAACACATATTGTTATATACTTGTTCACAGATTGTAGATATTACAAATAATACAAATTGTCAGTTATATTCTGTTATATCTATGCTATATACTTGTTCACATATTACAAAACAGACAGGTCATTCACATATATAACAAAACAGACAAGTCAGTTATATTCTATTATATGTATTCTCAACATCCACAGATATACCAAAAACAGACAAAATCAATCAGTATATACTTGTTGACAGATTACAATTCTCTATGCTTAGACAAGTAAATATACTTCAGAAATATAGTAATCAGTCTAATTATCAGTTTTACAGTGTGCTTAATATACTAATCAGAGTTATACACTTGAGTGGGTATATATTAGGTGTATTTCTGTAGCTAAAATATAGCACATACTTGTAAAAAACAATTGCATATGCTTGACATATAATCAGTTTTGAATGCTTATTAGTTGACATATATTTCAGAATATAACAGAATATCTACAATATGTGAACCTACTATAAAAATACTTAAAAATACTTAAAATATCTACAATATGTACAATATATATGGAACAGGGAAAGGGGACATAGTAAATATACCAAAATATACAACTGATATACCAAACAATAAATTCAAATACTCTATGTCCATCAGTAATATCAATGTTTTGTAATATTTACAATATGTGTAATATTCATTACATTCATTCTCAACATACATATACCAAAATATAGCACATACTTGTAAAAAACAATTGCATATACTTGACATATAATCAGTTTTGAATGCTTATTAGTTTTACATGTCCTGTGAAATTCTCAACATTCATTCTCAACAAACATTCTAAACATAAATATACCAGATATAGCACATACTTGTAAAAAACAATTGCATATACTTGACATATAATCTGAGGTATAAAAATGAGAAATAAAGCACAGACATATACCAAATATATACACAGACATATACCAAATATATACTCAGTTTTTGAGATATAAAAGGAGCAGCACACTAAGGGACAATATAGGACTAAAGAACAATATTAGTCAACCAAACAGAGATATCAACAACCTAGGAGTAAAGAACAATATTAGTCAAACATAAAAGTGTGAGGACCATGACAAATTATTCGTTCACTTACACCAATTAACCGACAAAATGAACCAATTCATAATCAATAAACAACAATGATGTTTCACGTTTAAAAAAATAATAAAAATTAAAAAAATGCAATGTACACAAAATTTTACCTTATACACTGTCTGTTTCTGAACATGTTGAGGGTCGGTGTTCGGTTTTCTCCGTTTCTTATTCAGATTAACTTCAGGTTTCTCTTTTTGAAGCCTTTTTTTGATTCTTTTGTTGAAAATTTCCACAGGGGATTCCTCTTCGCTGAAATTATCTTTGCTATCGACGTCTTCGGGTTGAATTTCATCTTCGAAATCGGTGTCAGACGAGTTACCCTTCTCAGTGGAATTGGGGATTTTGGATTTAGGGTCCCGCCGCATGTGTTTCGGATTTTTACGGCCGTGTTCGGATTGGAAATCATCTGAATCAGGGGATGGAACTTGCTTCTTCATCCCTGCGTTGCCGGCTGGCTTGCGATTAGGGTTGGGGTTCGTTTTTTTCTCAAAAACTAACTTCTTCTGAATGAGTTTGGGCTTTGATTTTGAAATGTTCTTCCGAAGCCGGGAACTTGACCTTGTCTGTGGTGTTTCGTCGCCTTCTTTCACCGTTTTTTTACCAGGATCTCGTGTGATTTTGGTTTTCGCCATTGACGGAGGAAGTTTTTTTTTTCCTTCTGAATGAGAATTCGTTTTTTCCGAGGATCGCGTGAGAGAAGTGTGGAGCAGTTTTCTTTTGAGGATTTAATTTACCCGTAATGTACGCCCATTATCTTTAATTATCTGATAACTGCAAAAATTAAAACTTTAGGTATATTAGCAAATTTTTATTCTTAGTATAGTAAATCCATAAATAATTAATTACGAGATGTAAATTTATAAAATATTAAGGAGGATGAAGTAGGGGGTGCAATTTCCTCTTAAATTTTTGTACATATATCTAAGAAGTCACAAATTTCATTACACTGAGGTAGGCCCAATCTCTTTGCTCCTTGAAGTAGAGGGGTTAATTTTAATTTTTGTACATATATTATTCAAAGAAGCCACAGAGTTCATTAATTCCATATACTTCGCCTATATTTTTAAAGCTCGACCGCAAGTGTACGGTTTTGCTCGTAGTATGTGGCAAGCAAGGTCATATCCCAAGAGATCAAATAATTAATATATCAAGTACAAGATTATGATAGTGTCAACTTTATTTAGACGATCGAATAGGAGATGGATTAACTAAACTAAGAAAATATGATCGAAATATAATAAATCAAAAACAAGGAATTAGCTAAAAAAACACGTAAGAAAATATATGGGAATGATAGATTCTAAGACTGTGGTTTCAATTAATAGTTGAGTTCCTTCAAAAATATCACAACTAATGTTTTTTTTATCTACCCTATAAGATGATCACAAATTTAGCTTATCGTCCTCTCGAGATCGATTAAACCGTAGATTAAATCACATATATTAGCGTCTCCACTCAACACATGCAATTCAACTCCAAATAGATTAAAAAATCTAACATCCTCACAACGACCTACTCATCTCTCGATTCAAGCAAGTAAATAGTGTCAAATATTAAAGACATAATATTGAACTCATCTCTCGAATTATGAACAATATTGTCAAACATGTAAAAGCATTGATCAAGTGCTAAACATGAAATAAGAACAAAATATTTGAATAGGGTTCAAAAGAAAAAACAATTAATTATAAATAAATAATCCAAAATCCCAACATATTAATCTACTAGAATCAAATAATCTAGCCACTCATGTTCAAATTCAAATACATAGACATATTACAAATCGACATGATGAATAAAAGTTCAAAAGAAAGAAGAAAGAAAAACTAGGAATCTCGTCGATCTTTCAATCTTCTTGATCCCTTCATAATTGATCTTCTTTTGCTTCCCAATTGCTCATCTTGTGTGTTCTTGTATCCCACGTTCTTTTCTCTCAAAATAGGGTAAATATGCCTTTTATAATGTCTAAAACCCTTCTCCTTTTCAAAATAAGAAATATATAAAAATCAGCCTGCTCACCGTCCGTGTCGCTGCCCGTGTCAGGTCCCTGGACTTCGAAATTACTCTGTTGATGTGACACGGTCTCTGACACGGGCATGGTGCCCATGTCACAGATCTGCACTCTTATTTTTGCTCATTTCACTTGTTTCTTCTATTTTCTTCATCCGTGCATCAATCTTTCATCATTACGGGGGTCTTAGGTACTAACCATGCGCCTCCAATATCTAAAAGCACTACAAATATGTGAAATTATCTATAAAACAAGCACGTGTAATACATTTCCAACAAGAATAGAATAAAAACACAATAATGCAATTTATACACCAATAATGCAATGAATAAGCTCTAAATACTATATAAATATGGTGTAAAACCATACATGAACAACAGTTTGAATAAAAATGTAAAAGACATCGAATCAGACATAAAGAAACTTCTTTAAGCTGCAACCTGAGTTTTTATTTAATTTAACTATCCTTATGAATTATGTTGCAAGCATAAATATTTTCATCAGTCTACTTCAAGTGCAAGTCCAAAAGACAGATTATTTTATGGGCGCCCAACGGACTTTATGAGTCTCATAAAACCTTTTTGAAGCTTTGGGTTGAAGCAAAAACCTTAACATGGAAGAATTGGAGATCTTCCGTCAACCTTAGGGAATTTGACCAGAGGAAAAATTATAAAATGGGTGTTGCTAAATACCGCACCCTTTTTGCTAAATACCGCACCCCAAAAAGACAGTTTTATCCTTTTCAGTTTTTTTTTTTTTAAGGCCGGACGGCCGCGATTCCCCGTTGGCCGCACCAGACACGGCCGCGATTCCCGGTTGGCCGCACCAGACACGGCCGCGATTCCCGGTTGGCCGCACCAGACACGGCCTTCTTTCTCGGTTGGCCGCACCAGACACGGCCTTCTTTCCCAATTGGCCATACCATGCACGGCCTTCTTTCCCGGTTGGCAGCATGGAATTTTTTTTTATTCAAATTTTTATTTATTATATACATTATATTAGAATTTAGATATTATGTTATAAATTAAAATTTATTATCTTACAGTTAAAATTTAGAAATTGTTTAAATTATATATTATAATTAATTATCTTATAGAATTTTATTATTATGTTAGAACTTATAAATCATTATGTTATATAACATAATAATAATTATCTCTAACAAAATACTAATGAGTGATGTTATTAAAAATTGCAGTCCCCTTTTTTTCTTAAATCCGCTCCTTTTCAACTCGGTAATAAATTTTATATACAAAATAATATAATGAATTAAATTTGAAATTTATAAATACAAAATAATATTATGACTTAAATTTGAAATTTATAAATACCAATTTAAATAACAAATTGAACAAAAAAAGTCGAATTCTGTTCGAGCAATTCATTGAGACCGATTAATTTAGTATGATTAGACCGAATTTTATGACAAGATTGTTTGACTTTTCTCAGAGTTATATGATTCGTGTGAATATTATAGTAGGAAAAACATTCAAGCTCATTTTTAATTGAAGTATTAATGAAAATGTCTTGCTGTTGACTTTCATTCTCTAATGGACTTGTATTTAATCGAATCAATTTTACCACGCTTGGGATCATGATGTTAGTGTCATATCTAAATTTAATTTCAACGTTTCTTCTGATAGCAGTAGTAATAAATTCTAATCAATTCGAAACCACATATAATTGTAAATTTTTTTGCCCGTTCGATAGCTTCTTCTAAAATAATAGTAATAAATTCTAATTTATAAGATAATAATTATAATGTATAACACCATAATACTTTCTAACTTCTAACATAGTAGTACTAAATATTACTTCATACGACAATCAATTCTAATTTATAAGATAATAAATTCTAGTATATAATACAATAATTTCTAACTTCTAACAAAATCATAATAAATTCAAATACAATCGATTCTAATTCTATACCATAATAATTTCTAACTTCTAATATAATAGTAATATATTCTAATTTATAAGATAATCAATTCAAATATATAACATATTAATTTATACTAATATAATTTTTTTCAAACTAGTATCATTTCTAATCTATAATAATATAATTTATGCTGATTTTAAAACTAGTATCAATAAATTATACTTTATAAGATAATCAATACTAATTTATACCACAATAATTTCTAACATATTATTAAAAGAAAATTCACTTATCATCCCACTTTCATTTTTTTTCTTTTTTTTAGTGAAATAAAAATTATTTAAATATTATATATATATATATAAGTTACTATTAGTTAGTTTAAGTATTTGAATGTTTTAAATTTTCTTAATATTTAATTAACAAAATGTTTTATATATATGAAATTATTTAAATATATTTTTAATATTTCAACATTCTTTAATTAACAAAAATTAAAAACCAATTTTTTTTAAAAAAATATACAAAGTAATTTATATGTACAAATATTTTTTATATATATATATATATAATTTAATATATATATATATATATATTTTATTAATATAGCCGAAGGCGGCCAACATAGGCTCGGCCGAAAAGTACGGCCGGCCGGTCCATGATCGGCCGTGATCGCTGTTCGGCCAGCACCAGTCCAGCCGCGATCGCCGGTCGGCCGGTTTGACCGGCCGGCCGGCGCAACAGTGGTCTTGTTGGGAAGTATTTTTTCGCCGGAATTATTCGGAGGTGTTTTCGGAATTTTTCGGGGCTCGGTTCGGCCGGTAAGTGGCTCTGAAGAGGGGACATCATTTTCTTTTTAAAAAAAAACATAAAGGTCAAAATAGTCTTTTGGGGGTGCGGTACGTAGTAAAAAGGGTGCGGTATTTAGCAATTCAGTTATAAAATTAGTTAGAACTACTATAATATATGCAATATATGTGTTAACACTCATGTGGCTTTTATATTAAAATTTCGGTTTTTGGTTATTTGTTCTCTTTCTTCTCCGTAAGACTTTGAAATTATGTTGTGATTGGGTGTTCTTTGTTCATTTTGCCATTTTATCGGATAACCGATAACCGAAACGATGAAAGTTGGATAAACGGAAATTTAGGTCGGTTCGGTTCTGTTCCGACCGATTGTGCACCCCAACGTCGAGGTACATTTTGTTTGAAAAAGGGTCTATTAAAAAATACTAACTAAGGGGTATTCAATTGAGATTGAGATTCTTAAGGATATTTTAAAATTTTTTAAATTTGGTGGACTATGTAAAATTTTCATGATTTTGGTGGACTTTTTTAGACATTCAGAGAATTCTCATTAGTGATTTTTCAAAACTTATTGAGACTTTATATACTTTTAGTTATAACTATTGTGTTTGAATATAATATTAATAAACATAGCATAATAAATAATATCAAAAAGAATAAATGTAAAAATGAGGTTATATATATTAATCCTCTAAAAAGATATGAATCAAGCATAGTTATGCGAAATGAGCTATTCACGAATAAATTGTTTAGGGTTTTAGCATTATTAAACAAGCAAATCGGTCTGAGTTTCAACTAGTCGAACTCAAGCAAGGCCTTATATTTGTTTCTTAAAAGAGCACAAGCTCAAATGTGTTACACATTTCTGCTACAATGACACTTCAATCAGTCCAAATTAAGATATATTTATCTAATTATTGATTGATTTTAGTCTTTATATTTTTTTGCATAATGTTGCAATATTAGAAAAATATTATTAGGAGATATTTTTACAAGATACAAACATTGTCGAAAAAAAAAAGAATTGTATCATATAAAGTTATCAATAATACTCAAAATAATTTATTATCAACAGATAAACGGAAAAATTGCCCTAAACTCCCCTGTGTTATACGAAATAGGCGCGTTACTACCTGTGTTTTAAAAAAATGCGTGACACCTCCTTATATCTAACTAACTGAATTTTGCAAAAACCCCATTATACCCTTCAAATTTTTTGATATATATTTATGATAAATTGAATTTATCACGATATTTTGAAATATCGTGAGAAATTGTTAAAAGAAATTTTGCATGCCATGGGGTTCAAATCTAGGACTACATGGCAAAATAGGAGCATTGTTACCAGTAGGGGTGAGCAAAACTGAGCCGAAACCGAAAAACCGAACCGAACCGAGCTATTCGGTGCGGTTTATTGAGTTCTGTTAACGGTGCGGTGTGGGTTTTGAAATACCGCAAATATTTCGGTGCGGTTCGGTTTTCTGTCCGAAGGGAGCGGTTTTAACCGAACCGCACCGAATATTATAATGTGTCACTTTAGTTTTACACTTTTACTTACATTACATATACGATATACAGGTTGCGACTTTGTGAGTAAAAATTTTGACACAACATCACATAAACATTTACATTTAAGACTTAAAAGTAAAAATTTGTATTGTCTGAACATTAATTTGTGGTTATCCTTTTTTAATTTCGATTTACTAAAATACCGCACCGAACCGAACCGAAATTTTCACGATATACAGGTTGCGACTTTGTGAGTAAAAATTTGGACACAACATCACATAAACATTTACATTTACGACTTAAAAGTAAAAATTTGTATTGTCTGAACATTAATTTGTGGTTATCCCTTTTTAATTTCGATTTACCAAAATACCGCACCGCACCGAACCGAACCGAAATTTTCCGTTCAGTTTTTCCTTCTATTGCAGTGCGGTTTGGTGAAGAAATCCTAAATATTCGGTTTTTGTTTTTTTTTGGTGCGGTTCGGTTTTTACCCCTAGTTACCACACCACCAATCAAAGTTGAATGTTAGATTTAAAAACGTTTAATATATATAGACATTACATATGTGTAAATCAAATTAAATTTAAGATATAATATAAATTATATTAAATAAATTAATAAACTATAAACTTAAAATAAATTAAAATATGATAAACTAAATTATACAAATCAAACAAAAATAAAATAACTTATTTTTTAAAATTTTAATATTTCATATTATTCTATTGTACTATTCATTTTATTTCATCTTATTTTATCTTAGTTAACAAAATTTATTGATTTCGTTTAACTTAAGACAATGATATAAAATTCAAATAAATTTTAATACATAAAATTTAGACAATAAAATTATTTAATTCTATTTAAAATCATATACAAAAAAAGGATAAGTTATTTTTATTTTCTATTCATAATGTATGTAAGAATAAATTATACTAAAAGTTATTTTATAAATAATATTTTGTATTTTCTTATATTAATTTAAGATTTTTATTTATTTTTAATTTATTATTTTATAATAAATTATTTTACTAATTATTTTATTTGAATTTACCATTTTTTCTAGTTTATTATCTTAAGTTGTATTGTTTTTATGTTATTTTAACTAGTTTACTTTAATTTCATTTATTTTTTAATAATATTATTATAATAATACATTTAAAAATATTTATAATTAATTTATATTTATAAATAAAAATTATAAATTTATAAATTCTAAATCCTACTGCTATAATTAATTTTATCTTACTTTAGTTTAATTTATTTTTCATTATTTTTAATTAATTAATTTATTTCAAGTTATTATTATTATTATTATTATTATATATGTGCTGTTATTGTTATTATTATTTAATTTATAGTAAATTTACCTGTTATATTTTTATTTTATTTTGATTTATTAATCGTTTAGAATTGATGTTATATATGTAGTTGTGTTCAATCTTACACAAGAATTTATATGGCCTAGTGGTTGACTAAATTTTAGTTTGTTCTATTGCTTGAGAATCGGGTTCTATTCCTTCCCCTCACTAAATTTTAGTTTGTTCAATAAAACTCAGGAGGGTATAAAAGTAAATTAATAATTTTGTAAAATAAAAAGTTAAAAATTTTTTGCAGGTATAGAAGATGTTGTGCACACGCCGTTAAGTTGGACGGAATAAGAGAATTATGCAACAAATACGTAATATAAAGGAGTTTCGTGCATTTTCTATAACACGGTAGAAAAATGCGTAGATTTCGTTAAACACAGGGGCCGTGGTATATTTTACCCACAAATAAACTATTAGAAAATAAAAAAATTTAATATTTACAAATAGACATTTACAAATAAAAAGAGAGAACAAATAAATTATTTGCAAATGCAAACTATACGAGCATTTAACCTTTGAAAAGTCAAATCTATATATATTAGAAGAGGTTGATGGAATAATCTAATATAGTATCTTTGATTTCCATCCTCCTCTTCGTCGCTCTCGCACCCTCTCTGCCGAGGAGGCGGCTAGCACTAGGATGGTGATGGGTCTTTTCGTCCAGCCTCCATCCCTCCTTGAAGTGGCACTCTCCCAAGTTGTTGGTGGCCAATGATGGGTTCAGCGGGTCTCGGGCAGCGAGGCGGAAGGGCTATCGCTATCGGATCTGTTCGTCGCCTTGGTGGTGGTCGGGTCTGTGGCTTGAGACTGGGTGCCTCCTTGGATGTTGGGATCTATGAGGATCTCGTTATGTACAAGTCACGAATTCAATAGCAAACGTAAACCTATATGCAGCGGATCTAAAAGTTTGACGTAGAATACGACTTAAAATTTTCAGAATCTGTCGGATTCGGGATGACCAGGAACAACCGGTCGGAGGATGGCCGGGATCACGAACGGGACGAGATCGGCGACTCCAGCTCGCGGTGGTGCTGTGGTGGCTCGCCGGTGGCATCGCGGGGATGGCTGAGTCGCGCGGGGTCGTCGCGGTGGTTGACGGTCGTCTGGGTAGGCGGATCAGGGCGGCGGGTCGTGGTTCATCGGCTCCGGTAGATGATCGCAATGTCTCAGTTATCTTCGGGATCTTCTACTGTATGACTCGTACACCTCTTCAACTTGTACCGGTGGAGCAACAAGAAGAAGGTAAAGCTCAAATGAGATCTAGAGAGAGAGGGGACGGCGTGTATTTTCACGTGTGTCTTAATCTGTTCTCTTCTCATGAGCTTAATGATGTATATATAGAGCTGCAGTAGAGATCCTTAGGAGAATAGAAATAGTGTTTCTTAAGTAATGGACTAACTGTGGGTCAGACCCACTCCTCCAATTACTTAAATAATATTACGGTCCACTAACGTAATATTATTGCACTCCATTTTCCTATCCCAAATTACATCTAAGACTCCAATAATAATTACCCGAATTACCTCCCCATGTTTAAGATATAATATCAATTAATTAATTCGACTACTGACATCAGTAATTAATTAATATATTACATTACCAAAGCTAGCGCTCGTTCATCACATTATTATTATGCCGGAATTAAATCCACCTGCAGGGTTTAGCATAACAATCCTTTATGACATCACTTCGGGGACATCATCAAACTAACGCACATGGTGACTGTAAATATCCTAACATCACATCATACACACAACAATATTACCTAGGACAGTAAGAATATATCAGTCCAGCGAACTGAACCTCACCCAAGTGAATCAAAGTAATATGTACTGCATATATATGTCTGTTTAATATCTTACGGATTAAGAGAATGCAGTAATTAACCGAGGCCTAGTTTGTTTACAACGATCACTATAAAACGAACTTTTCCTCTCTAGGATCCTGTTCAATACATAAATGTACTAGTGTAACTAATCAGTCAAGACCAACTGTACCGTTGACACTACAACCGTTCTGATGGGGTGTTCATTTCCATCTAGGTTGTGAACCACAATTCTTGTTTCACAAGTGACTGATCAGATGATCTTTTGTTCACCCGCTAATGAACCATCTTATCTAAGTGCAAAACAACAGAACATAGAACTTGTTTAATCGAACATGATTCTCATTCATAAAGGGCAAAAGTGTAATATCATTCAAAGCCAAGCTTTCAGTATATAACACCAACACTGGATCTGTGTCGTCCTTGGTACTGGTTAGACGGATCTGACGACGGGGGTTGTGGCTTTCGCAGCCTTTGTCGGTTTTGGTGACGGGTCTCTCGGCATGGCATTGTCTTCCCGGCCGCGGAAGGAGGGTGTGCTGGTGTTGGGGATGGCTTTCTGTTGTTTTTGCAGTTTTTATGTTTTGTGTAGTGATTAGTGCTTCTGCCGGCGGGCTCAACCTGATTCGGGTGGGCTGTGGGAGGTCTGGTGTCTTGACAGGCCCTCGTCTAGTGTGGCGTTTCCCAAAGTTCCTGGTGGCCATGGCAGAGGGGTGGGGTGATCGGTGGGTCTTTGGTTTCTCGCTCAGCCGCCGGCTCTGAATCCAGCGTTGGCAGCATTTTGGAGTCGGGTTCTTGCATCAAGCTCGTTCCTAGTGTTGATCGATCTCTGGTGTTGGGGTTGGTGGGTTACATAGGAAGCGGAAGCCTCTGGCTTCGGTTGAGAGGGACTGTGGCCTCCGGTGTGTGTGTGGGTGGGGTTTGTTGTGAGCAACCCAAGTTGTCTGTAGGTGTTTTCCTGTGGAAGGGTATGTTGGTATTCGAGTGGGTTCTGGATTGTCGAATTTGGTCAGGAGAGTCTTGTTTCATGCTCGGTGCCACTGCCTTAAGGTCTAGGTGTTGCCGATCAGCTAGTGGAGGGTTTTTTCTAGTAATTGTATGTTGGGTTCGATAGTACCGTACGGGCTGTACGCAGCGGAATTTAAAATTTTTTAAAGTAAGTATTTATTGTATAAATACAACACCCGTACATACTAATTGCGAATTAACTGATCGTCATCTTTAAAACATGCATCATATACAAATTTTGATTTGTTACTATAAAGTAAATACTAGTAAAAATATTTACCGAATGTCTTGAACTCCTTCACTATTGATGATGGATGAGGGAATCGGTTCCCGGTTGTAACTTCAACGACTTGAGGTTACTCACTAGAGGAATCCAAGTGTCTTCCCTCTAAACGTATCCACCCTATGAAGCCCGGTTCCGACGACTTTCCTTCGCTAGTAGAAAAGACTCGGTTTTCTTGTATAGGAATATTTATTGATTTTATTTGGGAATTTTAAGAACTCTTTCTTGAAATTTTATGAAGAACACTTTCTTCTCTTTCTAACACTTAGAAATTTAGGATCAAAACCTCACTTAAATGCAAAACCATTTTACATATATTTATACTAAACATTTTAGCATAAAATAATCAACATTTAGTAATATTAAATAAAATCAAATTTTATTTAAATAGTATTTACTAACTTTTGACTTTGAAAATAATAAGATATGTTAAGTAGTTCAAACAACCATCAACAACCATTTTATTATAATCATATTTATTATTTTAATCCTTAAATCATATTTAAAGATATAAATAATAATTGGATAATAAATCTTGAGAATCTTTCTCAAGACTTTATTATTATATCATTTTCCCAATATTATAATAATCATATTATTATTATTTTGGATTTTTGAAATTTAAAATCCTATTTTAAAATTCAACTTTATGAATTTAGTAATTACCTTAATTACTAAAGTAATATCCAAAATGTAATTAATCAATCTTATTGATTAATATATTCCTTTAATTGATATCTAATCAAATTAGATATTTATCAATTAATTCTAACCATTAGAAATACAATCTTTACCTTTGTTCATAATTAGTGTGACCTTTTAGGTTCACCTTAATACTAGTAGTGGGTTTACAACACTTTGTAATTTGAGTTAAATCTTATTAACTCTTATTCATGAATTAACCCTTTAATTTATGAACCCACATATCATGGTAACACCTAGCAAGTAGCATGAATCTAGTATTAAGTGAATAGCGAGTAAACCTATTCCGATTACAACTCCATACATGTAAAATCCTTTCGACATCTAATTTCCCGATTAAGTCTTGGGTATGATTTTGTCGAAACCCAAATTGACTTAATAACTATGATTCTATTTCATGTTTATTAACCCGGTTATGAATCATTATTCATCTCTGCCTTGGCCAAGGACTTTGGATTAATAACTATGAAACACATAGGAAATTCACTTATCTTCATAAGTGTCGAATCCTTTGTTGGCCACTAACAAACTTCCATACATATCAACATAATACCCAACTTATCCCTTTAAACGATAGTGCTAGCTACCAAAAGGATAAATCAAAGTAGAATGTAAAATGCACAAAGTTACCATTGTGCCTCAAGTCTTAGGATTAGTCATGTACTATTGTAACATGAAAATTCTTATTCGACTGAATAAATTCTTCATTAAGAATTTTCATACGGTCATGTTCAGTGAACTTGTTCTCTAACAAGCACCCACATAAATGTACTTACGTCTTACGCTAATGTTGATGGAATGCAACATTCTTGTCCAACAAGCATACAAACTATGTGCAAGTCTTTTATGGATTATTCGATATCCCATCTCGAAACATCCATCGACTTGGAACTGTATTTAAGATCACGGCTTTCAAGGTATGTTCCATGATCACCATCTCTATGCGCAACCATACCTTATAACCATAAGTGATCTAGGGATTTTATCTTAAGTGCAATTATAAGATAAATACTTTCTCTTAAGATAAAGAAATGCCTTATTCATAATATAATTCCAATAGACTATATTTACAAGTAGAATACGTCCAATTAGATTGGAACGCCGGGTACCCTACTCTAACATTGTAGTCGTGGTGTTAGTGTGTTTTCTTTTTGTTTGTTGTGTGAGGTGTTTATTCTCCTTTTAAGAGTTAAATTCTTCTGTTGGGAGCTTGTGGGTTTGTTGTAGCTTGTGGGTGTGTTGTGCGTGTTCGATTAGGCTGCTAGTTAGGTTGTCCTCCCAAGGATTTCAGCCGTGTAGCTGCTCTTTCCGGCTGTTACCTATTGTTATCGGCTTGTAATTATGTGTTCTATTTATGAAAGTCTGCCGTTTGAATAAAAAAAAAAAGAAATATGTTAGGCTAAATTACATAATTATGCTCTTTTGGTTTCACTTTTACATATACAAGNAAAATAAGTTGACTTAATATTAAAGAAAATATAACAAAATTTACTCTAATATTATAAACGAAAATAAAAATCAAATTATACCCATCTTTTGTAGATTGTGCAATTCAGTTAATGGAACGACTTTCTATATAAATAAAGTGGTATCAATTTTGAAAATTATTTTTGTTAGAATTATCTCAATAAAAATCCTATTATTCGTATTAATTCTGAATCACTGTAATTTCTTATTGTTTATTTGGTAACCAAATAAACAACATGTCTTCAAAAAATTATCTATTAAATAGTTTTTTTTAGATAATATTATTTGAATATGCACGATAAAATTGAAAATATAATTACAAAATAAAAATTGGAAATCAACTATGAAAATTTTATTATAATATTTATCACAATGTTACAATAGACCGTATTTATAAACATTACGAACGAATCACGACGATTTCTTATTCATTTAATAACTAGCCATATACCAAAATATTTTTTATTGCATCTTCAAAAAATCATTCAATCACGAGGATTATTTTAAAATTCTTTCATTTATCAATAACTCAACTGATTCAGCCTTTTAAAGGTAATTTTCCACAGTATCAAAAGAAATTTAAATATTTATCTTTAATAACAAACCAATCTTTATCCGTAATAAGAAATCGTGAGTGCTCCTGCTTTTTTTGGAATTCAACCATATATAGACCGAAATATGCGTGAGAACATTGCAAAATATAAATATAAAATAAATTTAGAAATCAATTGCAAAAAATCTATTGATATAACTATTGCAATATTACAATCGAATTGATATCTCAACATCAATAACAAATCTCTCTGATCATTTGGAAACGAGCCATATACCAAAAACTATATATTCAAAGATTTCAAAAATATTATTTGATTTTATCAATAACTGCTCTGACCAGCTTTTTACATATTGTGATTCACATCATCATTCAAAATTTCATATAAACTAGTAGATTGAAATAAAATTTAAAAAACTTATAATACACGTTACTGTAAGTTATAAGACATAATATATTGTAATAAAGTATGAGTAAGGGATGAGAGAGAGAGAGAGAGAGAGAGAGAGAGAGAGATTTTGTGATTAATATTCATTGATAATGTTTAAATATGTTAAATTTTTATTATCCTTAATTGTAATCATGAACTCTAAAATGAAAACTATTTTATAACGAGTGAAACAAACATACAAATTATATATTATATTATTATATATCATAAAATAAAAGAAAAAAACAATGTTAAAATTCAAAATTATTTTTATACTAATCAATATTTCTTTGCTTTAATACAAGCAGTTTATAATTATTGCTTCATGCATCGCACGAGCTACGTACTAGTCCACATGATAGAAAATGAGAGAATAAAGATATTGATATAGCCATATAAAGATATACCATCCCAAAGGCTCTCTACTCGACCGGGTAGCGACTCAAACCGTTCGACAGGTCGATATGCATCCGTCGACGTGTTGCAGTCGACTTCCTCCAGGTTGACTCTGAGCAAGGTTGATGACGAGAAATGGCAGATGCCCTACAAGTTGACTCTCGGAAGTCGACATTGTTCAGTCGACTTCCCAAAAAGTCGACATCTACCTGAGAAAACCAACAAGAGCGGAGCCTCCGAATAACCAACAGATCCTAGGTCGACTCGTTTACACTCGAGGTCGACTCCTTGTACCTCGAGATGTGAGGCGCTCCGACGATTCCATACACTTGGTATATTCTTGGAACCTCTGGACCATCAATGGATAAGAAAGAATCTTGGGATGACTCAGCAAGGTGGGGAGACGAATCGACCGGGCTAATTTAGACATTTTAGGTCTATCGACTTGGGCATTTTGGTTACTTCAAGTAAGTATTCACTCTTATATAAAGGAGATGAGGTAACCCTAAACCCTAACTCTCATTCATTCCATACTCTCCTCATAGCTGCTGCGCAGCATCCCTTCATCTATCTGATACTGACTTGAACGTCGGAGGCTCTACACCGGAAACACATCCGGCGTTGAGATTTTGCAGGTATTCTCGTAGTCTAGCAACGATTCAGGGGTGGTTCAAGCAGATCTGAGCTCAAATCCACCAGTTGTCTTCAGATCTAGAAGTAGACCATCAGATATACATACATAAAATAATCATAATAGAAAATATATAAAATAAAAGATCACGTTAAATATACGTAATGAAAATAAAAATTATAAAATGTATCAAAATAAATGAATAAAATAACAGAGTATGAAAATGATATGAGATACAAAGTCGTGTTAGAGGGAAAAAAAGAAAGAGAGTATGAAGAGGGTCACATAAGTCCAGCAAAATCTCACCAATTTGATAAGATTTCTGCTAGGACTTTGTCTTTGTAATTTTGTTACAAAAGNAAGAGAACAATGTTCGAATACAGACCAGACCCAAAGGATCAATACAAATCTAAACATAAAATACAAATGAGAGGACTCGCATCAAGGCGGCCTAAATTAACTCAAATAACAGAAAATGAGAAACGTACCATGACCACTGCAAAGAAGTCTAGCCTGCTAGGACTTTCTTTTTGTAATTTTGTCACAAAAGTCTCTGAAAGTTTAAAAAGTTTCATAAAGTCTTACTATTTTGAATATCGAGTGACCTATAAAGACTCTCAGAAAGTTTTAGTTGAATACCTTGGAACTTTTAGAGACTTATAAAAAGTTTTTAAAAGTCTTCATACATGTAAATTTTTTTCATTTTTTTGGGTAAAGAAATACGAGCAATCCGCGGGAATTGCAGGCAAAGCAAAAGGCTTGATATAATTGACCTTGGTTTGATCCGCGGTTTGAATCTTCTATTGCACCGCTCAGAAGTCTCTAAAAGTTATAATTGAATACACCAGATTTCTGAAAGTCTTAAAAAATTTCTAAAAAGTTAAAATTGAATACACCCAAAAGTAAAAAATAAAATACTAATAAAAATACTAATAGGGTGTATTAGTTTGAGATTTTGAGTGTCATTTTGAGATTTTTTAAAATTTAAACTTCTTTNTATATATATATATATATATATATATATATATATAAATGTTTGATTATTTTTTAAATAGTAACTATTTCCCTCCAAAAAAAATTATTCACTATTTTAGGAAATTAATTTAACAATTTATGGTATATTTCAAATGGTAATTGTGGCTCATTATTTAAGGAAGTAACTAATTCATATTTTAAGATACCTTAATTACTCAAATCATGTGAAATTAATTAATATATGGTATATAGTGGACAAATTTATTTATGGTATTCATGGTTGTTTCTATAGGAAATAAATTAATCAATATATGGTATAAAAGTGAGCAAATTTATTTAGGTTATTTGATATTCTTTTAATAGAAAATTTGTTGAAAAATTATTCAATATACGGTGTACTTTTTTATGTAATGCGCATGCTAATATATTGGTTTTTAAGCGTGGATTCCAATTTTTATTTCAATTTTTCTTATAAAATTGACATAATAAAATTACCGTGATTCTGCCAAAATAATATGAACTGATATTTAGATATAATGTGCGTGTATCGATATTTTTTTTGTAGAAAAAGCTCTGGTCAATTTCTTTTTTTGTACAATTAGTGGGTCTCGATTTAATTCATTTTTTGTTATAACATTTCAAATAATTTTTGTGTGAAATGCACTGTTCATTTTTTTAGCATGATAAAGAGTGTCGATTTTTTTTGGCATAAAAATATTTTTTGACTGATTTCTTTTACTCAACTACTTAAATTTTTTGATTTGGCTATTTTATACAAAAATAAATAAATTGAGGTCGTCCGCCTTCCTTGGCGGCCACCGTGCTTAGCCGGCGGTTGCTGGCCCCACTCGCTTGGTTCTCGCCTCTTTTTCTCTGCTCCTTCGCCCGTTCCCATGACGAGGGTCCTCGTCTGTTGCGGAAAGATCCCGTCTTTCCGGTGCCGATCCATCGATTCAGATGGGGTGATTCTCGGTTGTGAGGTGGTGGAGCCGTTGTGCGGTTCCAGGGGCGGGACACGGCTCAATTGCACGGCGAATTGTTCGCCGGGTGACAGGGGCGGTGATGATACTCACGGCCTTTCATTCTTGTTCTCGTTTTCCATGTCGATCGGGGTCATCGCGACGATTCTTCCTCCGGTGATGCTGGTTGGGGTGTTGACGAGGTGGGGTGATGGTCGTTGGGTACCTTGCCGGCGATTTCGGGCCGGGGCTGCAGTCCTGACATTCTTTTGGCCTTTTAGTACAATTGGGTGCGGTGGCTGAGGTGTGGGTTGACCTGCTGCGGTTCCGGGGTTGGGGCTTCGTCTCCGTTAGGCACCCGAGAGGTTTAGGCAGTTTCGGGATCGGTGCTCCTGGCCACGGGATCCGTGGTCGACTTGTTTCCGCTGGTTGGCTCGGTGTTACTGCTAAGGAAGGGCTCGTTTAGTTTAGTTTGTGTTATTTTGTTTTGTCTTGTGTGATTTTGTTTTGTCCTATTTATTTTTTGCTCTCTTTTGTAGGATGGTGGTTTTGGTTTGGGCCATCTGGCCTCAGTATTTGAGCGGGAGCACGCTTATTATCCCGTTGGGATCTGCCCCCGTCTCTATTCTCCTGTTGGGAGCCTTGTAGTTTTTCTTAGTATTTGTCGTGTGCTTTTGTGTTGTGCTCTTTGTTTTTTGGTTTCTAGCGTTGCTAGTATCGGGATTCTAGGCAGTCGTCGGACTTGTCCTCCCATTTTATTCTCCCGTTGGGAGCTCTGTACTTTTATTCGCACATTGTGCGTTTTGATTTATAATAGTTACTCTATCGTTTCGGGAAAAAGAAATTAATTAAACGATATAATTTTTATATCTATACTTATCATTCACATAGGTTTTTAAATATATGATAAAATTTTACCAAAATAATTATTTTATGCAATCACATTATAGTCAAATCGAACTTCTGAATAAAAATCATAAAATAACACAAATTTTGAAATGATATAATGTAATTTATTATCAATCATGTGCAACGCACGGGATGTGTACTAATTTTAAATAGACATTTTTATGTAATTTTGCACAATTTAAATTTTATATAATATTTTCAATAAATTATATAGGTACATTGTCTTACATATTGATTCCATCTTTCAAATTTATAAATATTATTTAATGATAGTTTTTAATTTATAAATATTAATTAATATCTCTTACTCGTGCATCGCACGGGATTCGTACTAGTAAAATCTGATTTGGAGTAGGATTTTGAATATAGTTTTTATTTTGAAATCTCAACAAATCTTAAAAAATATTAGCAAACTCAGTCTCAAATAAGTTAAATGTCTGATACTTTTTAAAATTTCAAATGAATACCTCGAGACTTTTAAAAGTCTAAATTAAATACAACGAAATTTTTGAAATCTTAAAATAGTCTTTAGAAATCTCAAACAATACACATTGTAGCATATGCAAAATGAATTAGGTATCCATTTATTTGATAAATGTGTTATCCCGATAAAAATTATAATTTCAATAAATCATTCATAATTATTTGATTTCTCATTATTTTAAATCTAACTTGAAAAATGCATTAAAGTTGTTCTACCCCAAATTTGTCGATCTGGATTAAAGCCTATACCGGCAATAAACACAGGACCAAAGAATCAAGAATATATCGGCCCAAACAAATACGTCGACCTCCAAGACGATCTCTCCCTAAGAGAGGAACTCACCCTAGACCATAGGATCATTAGACCAGCGAAGACGCCTCCCCACATCGGCCAGAAGCAAGGTTTCCTCCATGTCGGTCTTAGCTAAATACTGGTGTGAAAAGGATTGTCGCCCAGAACCGGTCTGTACCGCCCAATGAGATAAATCATTTGCACAAGTTAAGCTGGTTGCAAGAACACGTGTCGCCATGTATGTTGTCAGCCTCTAAAAGACCAACATGTGTCCCAAATATAACATATTTTAATGTCTTCTCCCTTCTATAAATAGCATGCCCTTGACATTGAAACGAGCATTAGATTCTCAAGCAGAAATACATCCCAGAATAAGATCAAGAAATATATCTTCTAGTTTGTTAGTTGCCAATACTAATTCTCTAATGGCTTTCAATATGATCTTCTTCTAAAAGAGTCCTGCGAGTGACCTAATGTTAGTGTATATATTTAAAGTTTGGCTTTATGAGTTATTTACACTATTTTCTGTTGAATGAGAATCGTGTTAATTAAACAGTTATGTGTTTACATGTTTTACATTTGGATAATTATGGTTCATCACGGATGGACAGAAGATTATATTATTGGTTACTTGTAAAACATAAATAATTAGTTCACAACCTAGATAAAAATGAACAAACCATCGTGAGCGGTTGTAGTATGATTCAAATTGGTTGGTCTTGATGGATGGATTACACTAGTACATCTTGGATGTATTGAACGAATCACAGAGAGGATAATTTTGTTTTATAATGACCAAGTAAACAAACTAGACCTCGGTTAATTACTGCGTACTCCGAACCCATAAGATATAAATAGACACGTGCATATTAGTTGCTACTTTGATTCACTAAAAAGTGAGATCCATTCTGTTGGGTAAGTTGGGTAGTGATGTTGTGTGTATGTTGTGTTGTTCGAATATTTATGGTCACCGTGTGCCTTAGTCTGTTGATGTCCCCGATGTTAGCTCAAGAAGGATTATTATGTTAATCCTTGCATGCGGATTGAGTTGCGACATAATAATAAAGTACTGAGTGGTACTAGCTTCAGTTCAACAAGTCAATTAATTGTATTGTTAGTGATTGAATTAATTGACGGACTTTATATTTCAACACGAGAAGGTATATCGAGTAATTATAATGAGAGCCTCAAATGTAATTTGGGAGCTAAATGGAGAGTGCAATAATATTTCTTTAGTGAACTGAAATATTATTCAAGTATGAGCAAAGTGGATATGTCCCATAGTTAGGCCTATACTTGGGAAGCTCATTTTAGCACCTCCTTAGGGTTCCTATTGTAGCCTATAAATACACAACATTTCTTGGGATTTCTATACACTTTTACATGCCTAAACAAAAGAGATAAAAGAAAGATCTTGAGTTTATGTGAGTATGGAATCTCAATCGAGATATCTCCGAGATCGTCGCCCACGAAGCAAACGGAGAACGTGTGGGGTCATACAACAGAAGTTCTGAGGGAACCCGTGGTCGTACGTATGCACGCACGACCACTAGCAACCCCACGACCACCGTGATCCAGCCGCAACCGAGTCATACAACCTTGGACCCAGCCACGCGTAACGCTACAGCTGCATCCAGTGTGACCCGCACACACGCATCCGTGGATGCATGCCCGAAGTCGTGCCATGCACACTAGCAGCCGCGACTAGCGACGCTCAGTGACCATGTGACCCGACGATCAATGCAACGATCTTGGCGATCCCCAACAAGCAGCTGCAATCGAACACATGAGGAAGGGAACAAGACGAAGGCCAGAAGAACAACTCCGAACCATTCGTCCGACCCCGTAGGCCATGTAATCGTCTCTAAGTCTATAATAAATTTAAGCCATAAGTTTTTTATCCACTCTTTAGATTTTTTGTGCTTAGTCTTATTTTTGTAGATTATATATATAACTTTAACAATACAATGTTTCTCATAGAATCCCAAGAAGTAGTATCAAAGAACATGGTTTAATTTGTTTTTGTGCAAACTTTATAAAGTCTTATGTGCATAATGTGTGTACAAAGCACAATTATTGCATAACTTGATTATGTAGGCGTATTGTTAATCAACTGTTATTGCGTTGAATGCATGTTTTAATTTTTGCACGTTTTTAAAGCCTCGAACATGTAGAGGATTTATGGGTTGGAGAGTGCTTGTAATAGTTTATTCACACGGTGATACACCGTATAGATTTATTGTTTCCGTAGATGACCATGTAAGTGTTGGGTTCGGTGAAGAGCGTCTCGTTGTTGTTTGCTAATCGAATCCTAAAAAATTAATCCTAAACTGTAGTGGATCTAAAGCTAGGATCCAGATCCTGTTTTTATATGCTAACTCTGTATAGACATACACGGCCTACGGGGCCGGACGAATGGTTCTGAAATGTTCTCAACCTCCTCGTCCACTTCAGCTCGTCTTGTTCGAATGTCTCATTGGTCCACGTACATAACGCGCGATCGTCGCCGTGTGGTGTCACACCTCGTCAACCGCTGCGTGTTTCCTCGCTGAGTCGTTAACCACTTCGCCGTGCGTTGCTTCTCTTATCGCGTCGCTCGCGTCGCGCCTCGCCGTGCCATTCGCATGTGTCGCGTTGCGCTTGCTGTCGAGTGCGTTACGCTGCTGCGTCTCGCCTTGTGGTAGTCGCACGTTGCATCACCACTTGCGCATGTGTCGTCGATGGCCTCGTGGGTCTCCAGTATAGTGTTGTGAATTTTGTGTGTGTGTGTGTGTGTGTTGCTAATCAGCCTCGATCTTATGTCTTCTGTTGTATTCCTTAAACTCGGTTGGGCATTGTGTGGGTGAGGATCTCCCAAACTCGCTTGTCGGAACTCTCTCTCTCTCTTACTCTGGCAATTTCACGTGTGAAAATAATGATTCCTAGCCTTGCGCTGCTGCAACTAGAACCTATGAGGTCAGGATTAAGACTCTCAATGGGCCAAGAAATACTTGGTTTATGGTCCACCCTATTTCTTAGACCATTAATAATAAATGATTCTACTAAATATTTATTATTGCACTTATTTTTTGTCACCCTAATTACATGGGCTCCATTATCGTTGATTATCTCATTGTGTCAAAGATATAACGTTCGTTAATTAATTTAATTACTGAAAATTTAATTAATTTGCTTCTAGTTCTAAAACTAGTACCACACAATGTTTATTATTATGTCGGAACTTAATCCACCTGCAGAGTTTAACATAATAAGCCTTTTGAGCTCGTTTCAGGACGTCATCAACCTGCCGCACCAGTACACATTGGCCAAATATAATCAACATCATACCATGTAAATAATAATATTTTCCAACTCACCGAGTTATTGACCTAGCGGAATAAGTATCGCCCTTTGATGAATAAAAGAAATAAATATTAAATACATGTGTCCGTTATTATCAGACGACATAAGAGTATGACTGATAGCATGAAGTTAGTTTATTTACTGGGTCAATATGAAACAAAATTCTCATCTTGGGTCCATTCAATACACACAAAGTGTCCTAGTATAATTCATTAGTTAAAATAAACTAACTCAAATTACATTATAACCATACTGATAGGTTTGTCCATTACTATCTCGGTTATGAACCTTATTTATATTGCACAAGAAATCGATTATATAATCTTTTGTGCAACGATGCCACACTCTATTATCTTCAATATGAATAACAGGACAAAGTTTGCATTGCCATATTGGAAATATAAACGCAAACACTTTCGACTAATATCGATTCTCATTCAAAATTGAGATGTTGGTTTAAACTAAAGCGAAACTTGTAGTATACCAACCAACAATCTTCCACTTACACTCAAAGCTTTCGCTTGTCGAGTATACAAATTTCAACTCCCGCTGATACTATTGACTTTGTTATCTTAACTGCAGTACATCTTACTCCCAATCCCTTTGCATGGCCATCGAAGGCTTTCGCCAAAATTCTCTTAGCAAAAGGATATGCTAAGTTTCCAATTGATGAAATCGAGGCGACAACAACTTCTACCCTTCTTATGAAATTCATACTGGGTGGTACTTGCGCTCCATGTTTCTACTTGCCTTATAGACTTGTGATTACTTCAGGTTTGCTACTGCACCAATTGTCAATTACTATTAAAATTTGCTTTGACTTTATAACATATTATAATTTCAATGATAGAACATGTACACCATATTAAGCAATCCATCAAATCTTACACTTGAATTTAAAATTTCTAATAATTTAATAAAAATATATTAAAAAATCTTGATTTTGAAAACTTTACACAAAGTTTTATTAAGACTATAAAGTTTGTACACTGTCTTATAGTACCCCTGCCAGCTCGATGGATCGGTTGGAACTACCAGTTTGAGTCACCCGGTCGGTGATGGTTTTTAGCTCGATGATAGGGTTTGACTTATATCATGAAGCTCGGTAAGACAGTTCAAGGTACAAGTCACCTTGGGTCAAAGACTATTAGGTCGGGGCTCGTCAAGGAGCTCGTTCGAAAGAGGGGTTTGCAACGACCTAGAGGTCGTAGCAAAGGATGTCTAACAACCTAAAGAGTGCGAACTATAGGTTCACGAGGTCGATGAGCCGACCTAGGGGCCTGCGGAGTGCTACCAAGCAGGAAATCAAATTCCTACTCACATAGTAAGTTTATCTCGCCGAGTGTTAGAAGATCTCAGAGGTGTGTTTTAATATGAAACGAGATATGAATAGAGTATCTTTCATAGTCATAAGGTTATACGTGGACCGGAAGACAACCTCCATATTACGTATTCGAGTTGATAACATTTACTTAACTTGAGTTGAAAGATGGTTTGTGAGATCGTCGGTCTACAAAGCCTGATCGGAGTAATTTGTATATCACAATGTCCCTTATATATTAATTCAAACGTGTTGAGCTTAAGTGGCAGGCTCGCATGCTTCAAGATCCTATGTAGCAAAATTACATGCTTCGTTATTAGGCTTGGATAGATTTTAATTTACTTCAAATCCAAAAATAATTAGATAGGAATTATACATAACTATGTTGATTATTTATGGTCATGTTACATGTATTAATTGCATTTTAATATCACTTTTTTATTATAACCATTAAATAGTAAATGTATTTTAAAAGTTAATAACTTTTTAAGAAGTTATATATCTTTAAATGGCGACAAATGGCACTTTGTGTAAGCGACACATGGCACTTAGTAATCAATGTTTGATTTTTGCAAATTACATAAAACGATACAATTTTTCTTTTCTGGAAATCAAACATGTTTTCACCATTCCTTTTCCGGATTTTCTGGTCAACGACATCAGTACTTTCGCGTCTCAAATTTTTTGTTCACTTCCGCACGCTACTTTACACCACACGACATTCACACACAAAAAGTAAAAAGTAAAGAGGAAGATACATAAGAAGGCAAGGCAGCCATTCTTCTCATCTTTGTTCACACCGATTTTTTCTCCGTTTCTTTTCTTTTTCTCTGTCTACCTCTTGGAGGATCGCCCGCGAAAAATAGCAACCTCCGACAAAGAATTTAGAAGCTCGCTGCGAGCCGACCTGGTGAACTCTCTTCCTACGCAAACCCTAGCTTCGTGTTCCGAAGCTTCGTCCGCCGGTGTACAGGTTCATTGAAGACTGGCTACGACCATAAAATCGCACCGCAAGGTGCCACATCGCTTGGGTCCCCGACTGGTACCCTCCGCCCCTGCTACCCAACGTCTCTGTCTACACACCACCGCCTTCCATGGACTCCTACCACCTTCTCCACTTCAACATAGTGCTGCAACTGGAACAATCACCAACAAGTGCAAACCATGTCCCAGAAAAAGGACTAAGAGATCGTACGGTGAAAGTAAGGATTCTGGTGTCTCCTTTCCATCCCTCCCAATTTGATTGTTCTTTTTTAATTTTTATTTCTCGGTTTGAATTTCCGATTTTAGATCGATGCTCGATCGAGGGATATGTACATTTCAACTGTTTTCCTTAGAAGAAGCAAAATTTCTCCTCGAGGGGTCGCCAAAGTCGATATAGGCCATCCACATAGGAGGTAAATATGCTGGGTTATTCTGTAGTATTTACTTTTTTTTTTAGTGTTTGTCCTATTTTTGTTGCATTTTTCGTGTTTATTTTATCTTTCTTTTTCTCCCGTTTTAGGTCGTTTCTTTAGTTTTTAGTCCGTTTCGTGGTTTATTATGTGTTTTCCTTCATTTTGAGTCTTTAGGTGTTTTTCGTTTGTTTTCCCGATTTTTTTCGTGTTTTGTCGTTTTTGGTGTGTAGGTCGGGAGCTTTGGGAGAATTTTCTCTTCTGGAAAAGTTGGTTTCGAGAGCACAATTGGATAGATGGGTTCGTTAGCGACGCGTAGCAAAAAACGGAACTCAATTCCGAGTTCGGACGAGCCCAAAACGAGCCCGAAACGTAAAATGGCGCAGTGCAGTCCAAAGTCGCAACTCGCGACTTTAACAAAGCCTCCGACCAGCTGCGCGACCCCACGACCCGTCAGACTCGCGACTCGCGAGTCGCGACCTGTTCGACCCTATTTTTATTTTTCTCCGTTTTTACTCGTTTTAGTTTTGTTTTTCGAGCTCTATATATAAAAACGACCCCCAGACCTAAGGAACAATCCCCAATATCGTTCCTTTCAATTTTTCTCTCCAAAAACTCAATATTGTTAGGATAAATTTCTCCACTTTTCTTTTTTTTTTTCTCTCATGCTTGGATTGTTGGACACAAAGATATTTGGATTGAAATCTTGCAACTCTTAATCCGATTGTAAGTTTTTCAATTCTATTTTATTATTGTTGATTAGTTTTATGTTCTTAATTTCGGTTAACATAAAATTGAATCTAAGCATGAGGTAATCCATTCACCTAGGGTTAGGGATTTTGATTCTTGTTTTGAATTATGAGGAATGTGTTTTGTTCAATCTATACGAGTTGTGTGAATTATATGGTTAGTTGATTGATCACCATTCTAACCTAGTTAATCGACGTTTAGAACCGAGAGGGGAGACGTCGGTCGATTTAGGCTCGTATAGAGTAGACATGTTCGTAAAAGTATTGTCTATGTGTTGCTTGTTTGAATGAGTTTATCGTTTATGTTTGTGCTCTTGTTACGAAGAGTTATTGAGCATAACCCTCTAGACGTGTAGGCTTGTTAAATCTCGTAACCGAACAAATAAGCGTTCAACATAGTTTAAGACTTGATGAGATTTCCCGACCCATAGAACTTCTTCTTTTTCTCTAGAAATTTAATTGTTATTTCTTTAAATTGTTTTTCTAGTTCTAGCTTGTTTTAGTTGATTCCCCAAATCAATCGTAATTATAGTGTTTAGGACTTATTTTCTTTTCGTGTGTGATCAAGACCAACGCTAATTTTCGAACCGTCTTCCTCGAGATCGACCCGGGGAACGAATATTTTGATTCGATACTCGGTAAAAAAATAAAATAATTTGCTACAACATTTAGCTCAGTTGTTTTTGTTAGCAGTCTTGAGTAGATGTTGATAGTTGTAGTCCTTGTATGCTATATGCTCCTTTGATTACACAATTGCAGATTTTTTTAGCACTTATGTAGAAATATAAATATACCAGCTTTACTTGTGACCCTGCTTGCTTATGAAAGTATAGACCTGCTAAAAATTTTAAAATTTCAATCAGTATCTTATAAAATCCTAACAATCTCAAAAGTACACACATAGCAACATTCAGAGCATGGAAAAAATGGTGATATTCAATGCGGGTCAAAATTTTAATATTTCAATCAATGTCTTATAAAATCCTAACAATCTCAAAAGTCCACACATTGCAACATTCAGAGCATGGAAAAAATGGTGATATTCAATGCAGGTCAACCCACTGGTTGGATGAGAGTCAATGCAGCATTTGGCCAATCAAAAGAGTTTAGTATAAAGCAATAATAGAAAGGTCTACTTAGTTGACTGTCTCATGTATGTGGTGGAATAACAAGAAAGGTGGAAATTACAAAATAAGTGATATAGTCCTAGATCGGCTGAAACCAGGACTAACACCTCAAAATTGAGCATCACCGGTTCAAGGCTACCAAATATACTTCTTGTCTCTGAATATTCTAGAAATTACTTACCATATTTTCCATACCCGATGACTGACTTGAGCATCTGAGTCGACCCGATACTTGTTTTGCAGATTATCAGTTTCACTCAGACTTGTGACAAAAATGCATAGCTTTATTTGTTTAATCCCTTTGTTTGTTATAGAGTCATTTCTTCAAACCCATACCTATACGTTTATAAACACCCAAACAACACACACCCACTTGATAAAAAAGTGATCTTTCTCTTTCAAAAAAAAAAAAAAAAAATCTCAACTTGAACTGATGATTTTTTAGTTTGGTGGATTTCGGTGTTATGAAATAGGGAGTTTTTCACCTATTATGTTCCTGCAAGATGGGCTAATTATTACATTTCCATGTTCTTGGATAGTTTTCTTTTTGGGACATAGGCCGGTACAGCACAATATATGTGTCTCATGATATATGTATGTCTTAGCTGCACAAATTATTAAACAACATTTTTTGTGGAATTATAGTTTGGTAATTAGCGACAAGCAGCAGAATACTACAATGTGGGTTTATAAAAGTATGCATTTGATTGATATGTTATTATCTAATGTCAACATTGTTAGTTGGCCAAAAGAAAAAGGAAAAAACAAATAATAGAAAATTAGGGATACCAATTTCGTGAAATTACATAATCCTGAAATTCTTCGTTTTCGTCTTGGTTCAGGACTTAATAATATGAAGCTTTGGAAATAGTTGTGTGTTATTAGGAGCATGAAAGCAAGAAGAGCAAAGCGTTCTGAGGTAGCTAATGATGTCTTATATTGGAGATTTGCTAAGTGTTTGATGAATTGTCTGAGCTAATGCTGCAGTTGTTAAATTTTTGTTTTCGTCCTTAGCTTTTTTATTTTTTTTATTCCTTTCCTTTTTTGGTCTCGGCCATTTTGGCCTTCCATTGTGATTGAAAAATGGCTTAGTATAAAGGCAAAGGTTTATGATTTTAGCGAAGATGAAGTAGATATAGAGAGAAAAGACGATAGTATGGATTGGTTTAGTTTGGGTTCCCTTTCACCTGATGATCTCCAGCTTGTTTGCTGATCACATTTTTTTTCTCTTTTTCATTATTGCTCTTGTTTTTGTGTAGTCTCCTCAATTCAGAATGAAGTTGTGCGAGACGATCCTGTTGACAATATACCGTTAAATCAGTCATTTTGCTCAAGTAAGGCTCCCAGGTAGCAAGTATATTAAAAGTTGAAGAACCAAGTTAAGGGCACAAAAGAGATTTTCAGTGCTGATGTGATGGATCCAATATCTGTAAATTCTCTATATGACATTGTGCCTTTAAGTTGGTAAATATTTTGAAGAATGACTCTCGGCTGCCATTTCTTAAGAAATTAGAGCTAAGGCTTATATTATGATTTTTGGTTGCAATCTTTTGAGCATTGCTTGCTGATGCAAAATAATTATGGTTATTATTATTATTATTATTATTATTATTATTATTATTATTATTATTATTATTATTATTATTCTTATTAGTTAGGTTGGAGAATAAGCTATATTTTAGTTGAAGAGTCTTATATAAAGGGTTCTTGTGCTTTGTTATTAGGAGAGTTGATTATTGAATGAAAATAAGATTGTAAGTTTTATCGAGAGAGTATCTCGTTTATGTTTCCCACTCGTACGCTTCCCTACATCAGTTGGTATCAGCAGTCAGTACGATTCGCGATGTCGTCGGGACGACAAGATGTCACAAACAAACGATGTGATGCAACCTTCAACGATCGGTTTCAACAGATCGACTATCGATTTGAACAGTTGGATGTGCGTTTCACGGATTGGTTTGCAGATTTTTCGACGGGGATCGGAGATTTGTATTTGACGCTTAACAACGAGGTCTGGGATTTGCAGATGAACCATGCTGCCGGCGACCAGGGTGTGCGCGGGGGAGTTCACGGAGGAAGTGGAGATCGTGGTCCAGGCGGGGCGCCCCGTCGGCCATCTCCACAACCACCGCCCGACGATGCAGACGGCGAGGAGACCATATCGGAGGTGGATCCCTTCGGAGAGTGGCCGCCTTCTCCTGTCGAGACTGAGCTCGTTGCTGCGCACGACAACCAAGATGTACAACAACAGAGTGGAACTTTTAAGGAAGATGACGGGCCATTGTACGACGGTCCGCCTATTTTCGATGAGGAGCCTCCGATGACGGAGACATATCTTTGCGGCAATATGGGTCCCGCGTGGGACGTCGCAGAAGTTGAGCCTTTAACGGGGATGCCGTCGTTCAAACCTGATTTTTGGAGTATCTTGGCCAACGATGGTTTTTTGGAACCGAAGCCGAGGCTCAATAATTGGTGGGTCATTTTCCGATTGTCTATTGCGAAATCTCTCGACAACGGGATGCTTGGTCGTAGTTATGAGTTTGAGCGCAACGAACGATATGGTATGTTTTGTGTTAATTCAGTTGTGTGGGTTATGCATATGGAGGCGCATACATGTATCTTTCCAGCATATCATTACTTGCCCAAGATTATGTTTACCTTCGGGGTTATTGGACGACCTTCAACATTCGTGTTCGATCGTGGAAAACGCCCGGGCTATTGCTGTCATGGGGACGTCTCCAACGAGAACGTGTCGGATTCGAGGGCGAATCCTGCTCAACCGGGAGAGAATGATGCAAAATAATTATGGTTATTATTATTATTATTATTATTATTATTATTATTATTATTATTATTATTAGTTAGTTTGGAGAATAAGCTAGATTTTAGTTGAAGAGTCTTATTTAAAGGGTTCTTGTGCTTTGTTATTAGGAGAGTTGATTATTGAATAAAAATAAGATTGTGAGTTTTATCGAGAGAGTATCTCGTTTATCTTTCCCACTCGTACGCTTCCCTACATCACTTGCTGAATTTTTTTTTCTCAATTATTTTTGTTACAATAATAAGTGCATGACTAACTTTACACATACAATTACTCAAATTGTATGCTTAATTATGAATTAAATTGAACCCAACTATGCGGATTACTAAAGTGCTCAAATTTTACGCATAATTACATATTAAATCGAGTATTTGATAATGTTGGGGGACTCTTATATTTATGATGGATTCATACAAAGTAATTTCAATCTATTTTTAGAAATGCTTACAAATGTATGTGTACTCTTTGAGTAGTGCAAATATATGTGTAAGGTTGGACACATTTTAAGCAGTAATTGTTTTTGTGCCGACAAAAAAATAATCACTATTTCATAATTATAGACTGAACTTGCACAGCCGAGGGACAACTAGTATATAATATATTAAATTAATCATCTCTTGATTAACTTCGATTTAACATCCATATTGTATGTATAAAAAAATAAATTATATTTATCTTTATAACAATAATATTTTTTCTAATATTAATTAAAAAAATAAATTTATTTATCATTTAATATATTTATATTTCAAGTAGTTATATGATATAAGTTATAAAAATTACTATAATATAATACATGTAAGTCACACAAGGAACAAATGTCATTTTAAAATATATAATAATATATATTTTTTTATAAACAAGTAAATAAAATTTAAAATAAATTTTATTATTAATTTTAAAATTTAAGAATAATTTTTTAACAACGAGTACATTACACGTTGTTGTACTAGTGTTTATATAATTGTGGGCGTTCGTGGCAAAGTTTGGTCCTCGTAAAGGCCGTGTTCCTCTCCCCTCCCTTTATCTCGACGCTCCCTCATCACAGTTCATATGTACGGCACACACCAACTGCGTACACTCTCCGCCTTCGTCACCTTCATGCTCAAGAAAAAGAAACGATGGCTCGAATGATCTCGAAACCCCACAACAATTTCTTCAATTGCTCATTTGGCGCGAGCACTTCAACATTTAGGACTTATGTCAGGCACCATCATTTTAAGAGCTTTCTCTCTGAGCGACGATTCAAGTACAGAGTTTGTTGCTGTGTAAAGGATACGGAAAGAGAGGACGCTGCCCAATCAAAGAGAATTTTGAGTGGGCTCGAAGTGAATGGTCAGTTGAAGGAAGAGGAGAGTGTGGGAGGAGAAGTGGGCCTCTTTCGGGATTGGCCGCCATGGAAAAATCTTCCCCAGAGATATAAGCTCATCGGGACTACTTCCTTGGCCTTTGTCATTTGCAACATGGACAAGGTCAAATATCTCTCTTGTTTTTGGTGTTTATGACGGAGGAGGAAAATGTATTCACATGCTTGTAAACGCGTTAAATATATTTATGCTCACCTGATGTGTTTGAGTGAAATGAAAGGTTATATGCAGATATTATAGCATGCATGTGATGTGGCTAATTGTTGACAGTGTAATTCTGTGTATTATTCTAAAGTGCTTGAGCTATTTATTCACCACCAACTTTCCGTATGGAAGGGGAATTAGGTTTCTTCTTCCCGAAATGTAATGTCTGAGTTGAAACAGTGTATTGGAATAACTGGAACTATTTAAATCTGCTACCTATATTTATGAGCATCCATAATACCATTGAGTAGAATATTCGGTTTAGTTGACTGTCGACTGATTTTACATTTTTCCTGCACTAAATAGGTGAATTTGAGTATCGCTATAATTCCAATGTCACATCAATTCGGATGGAATGCTTCTGTGGCTGGATTGGTGCAATCTTCTTTCTTCTGGGGTTATGCTCTTAGTCAGTTGCCTGGTGGATGGCTTGCAAAACTATTTGGCGGGAGGTTAGTGTCTTAGGCTGGACTTACGTTAATGACACTATCAAGACAAATATATTTTTAGGCTGGTGAATCAGAAAGCTTGTCCATTTGACTATGGAAGAGGTCAGAAAGCAAAATGAGCTTTTTGCCAGTTGTTTAAGAATTCTCTCTTCTTTCTCTCTCTTCTTTGATCTACTCTGTAACGTTATGTGTTTTATCCATTTGGATATGCGTTGTAGTTTTAGCTCTATTTCCTCAATGTCTTTGCTTCCAATTAATAGTTACCTGTCAACAAAGAGCTTAATGTAACATCATAGCATCTGATCCTTCCAATATGTGCCTTATTGATTACAACTGAAAATGTTTGTCTGATCTATGTTTCTTGATGGCTGTAATTTTCATCTTCCTAGTATTTTATTAAAGTGAAGACAAGTGAAATAGGGTCTTATCATGCTAAATTTATTCTAACTCAAGCTTATTTTACCCAGTAAAGTTCTTGAAGTGGGTGTCCTTGCCTGGTCGCTGGCCACAGCATTGGTTCCTATAGTTGCTGGTTTTTTGCCAGGACTTATATTCTCAAGGATTTTGGTAATTCTTTAGCCTCCAATTACTTCTTCATTGATTTGTGAGCTGAAAAATTCTTGCTCTGGCAAAAGCTTGAACTATTACAACTGAATGTCATAGAAAATTGTAGTTGCACTATGTATTCTCTGTTTTGTCTTTGTCGTGACTACCTTATTTAAATTTCAGGTTGGAATTGGTGAAGGCGTTTCACCATCTGCTGCCACTGATATGATTGCCTTGTATGTAGTAACATCGATCCTGTTAAACTAAAACATACACAGAGATGAGATGGAAAATTGTATCACAGAGAGAGAGAGAGAGAGAGTAAATGGGTTCTTGAAAAAAAGGAAATATCTTTTAAATGACAGTTTCTACAATTATATTTCGTTAGTATTATTAGTTATCGCTTTTGGCTGCACCTAAATTATCTTGGGATAACAGATCTTTTTGGGCGACTAGTTATGTACAAAGGTAAAGGGTAAATTGAGGGACTAAAATCAGATGCAAGTAAAATATGCTTTGCTCGAATAGAATCCCTTCCTTTTCTTAAGTACCTAAGGTAAAATGTATTTGACTGCATCCATTGCAATTACCACGGATCTTTGAATGTATAATTGAATATCTCACAGCCTTTCTGAGTTGCTATATATTATGGATCATATTTTCCCTATATATGGTTGTGTGCTGTTTTATTGTGTCCATCTATAAGAAAAATGATGGGTTCCAAGTGTACGGGAACTCAATTTTACATAAATGAAATATAGTTGGTGGAGTATAAAAGGGTTGATACAAATTCATGTAGTTTATGTATTTACTTACTTTTAGATATTGGAGACTTGTTTGGTTTTGGAACTTTTGGTTGGATATTCTGAGAGAGCGATATTACGGAGCTCACCATAAAAAGAAAACTTCATTATATTTTCGGTTTTCCATCATTCTTATTAATAGTTATGATGAAATGTGGAAGGGAACAAGTGTGGTAGTTCGGATTCAGAATGTTTGTAACTTTGGTTCGCTTTCTTATTCGATCTTTCTTTTGTCACCGCAATAGTCAGTAATGTAGCAGCTTTTCAACGAAGCCTATTTTTAGTTTATGTTTTCCCTTATGTAGTTTGTAACCTTTTTATGGATTCTTTTTTCAGGTTAATACCAATAGAAGAGCGCTCTAGAGCAGTAGCTTTTGTTTTCGGTGGTTTAAGTGTTGGTAGCGTTCTGGGGTAATAATTACCGTTATTTAATCATGCATAACATTTGTTAATTTTTGCAAAATGGAAAGAGAACGTACCTTTTTTTGGGTTGGAATGACTGTAGGCTCTGACCATGAAACAAAATCTACTACATTACATACTAAAATGTTGCTACTCTCTCTGTCCCACAAAGATAAAGCTTGTTACTACATCAGGTATGTACTTAATTATCTTGGGATCACTCTAGTACATTTATGTTGAATGGCTATAATGATGGCTGAGTGGACAATAGCATGGGTGGATAATGCAATCTGTACTGTATTAAACCAACACTTCTTAATCTGTTTGAAATTATTATTGATCTATCTTTCTGGGCCAGAGAGAGTATTTTCTGTCATGTCCAGTGTTGGAGCAAGATGAAGCCAGTAGTAATTTGTTTGTCATGTGTTATGCTTTGGATTTCTAACCTCTGAAAGATTTGGATCGTGGAACTGCAGGCTTCTTTTGGCTCCTCCACTGATTCAAAATTATGGCTGGGGATCTGTATTTTACATCTTTGGCTCACTGGGTATAGCCTGGTAAGTTCTATGAATAAAGTTAAACCTCATTGTGCAACATTATTCCTTGAATTACATTAACAGCCATGAAAATGGAGAAGAAAATTCGTTAGTGTTACCTTTCTCTCTGAATTGATAATTTACTTTTCTTTTTTCTTTAATAAGACATTAATTATATAAATGATTCATATTCATTGTTTTGGAAGCTGCTCAGATGCTATAGTTTTTTGTTTCAAGTTTCATAAGTTATGAAAGTTGAACTATTTGATGTTCTCAATCGTTTATGTTAAACTCTTGCAGGTTTTCAGTATTTCAGTTTGTTAAAGAAGATCGGCGTCCATTTAGAGAGGCTTATCTATCATGTATGCTAATTATCTGTATATCTTTTTTGCATTCTCGTTTCTCAGTTTCTGTTGTACCATTTCTTCATATCTTTAAAGGTAAAAATCACCTTTGGTACCCAAAGTATGGCTTAATTTCAAGGATGATACCCGCCCTTTCCAGACTTATGGATTTAGTATCCAAACTTTGCAAAAACCATCGAAATTGATACTCATTTCTTAAAAATCTGTCAAACTTAACAGACTTAATAGAAAAATATTAAAAAATATTTTCAATGCTGAATAAATAATACAAACACAAAGTAAATAAACAAAAAAAGGAAAGATGGAAGCTCACGCACACAAACACACTCAAGTACAACAGCCTCCTACATGTGCATCTCCTCTCTCCTAATGGCGAGCAAAGTCATTGGCATCCAAATCCGAGCTCATTTTCATCATCACCACGTATTTTCGATCAAAAGCCTTCACCTAATTTTGCATTTTGTTTCTGGTGTGCCGGACCAAGACCTTGGACCTTCAACATTTTTAAATGCCTTCCGGGGCCTTGGCAAGTTTCATTCTACTCAATTGAATGCAGCTTCACATTATTCTCTTCAGCACGCATCTTCGAACCATCATTTGTCCAATTTTATGTTCGTTTCAATGTAACTTGTTTAAAGCCCGTTTACGGACCCATTTTTTACCCCTTCTTCCGACATACAGCCACCGGTGAGTGCCTCTCTAGCACCAGTTGTTCGCCTGCCACTATGTTGCTCCATCTCGATCAATGTTGGTGTTCCATGGGGCTGCTCATAAATGCGTGTGCAGTTGCGTCTCAGTGTTCCTTGTGTGTGTTCTCCCTCCTTTTTTTTCTGCTTCTTTCTCTCCTTTTTCTTATTATCTATTTTTTATTGTTATTATTTATTAATCATTATAGACAACGTATGTGTCCTCATTCCATTTGACGGGTTCTTAACCGCTCAGACGGATTTTTAACGGCATGTATCAGTATTGATGATTTTTGCTAAGTTTGGGTCCTAAATTTGTCAGTTGTATAAGGTTGGGTACCAACCCTGAAATTAAGCCTACTTTGGGTAAACCCTATCTTTAAATTATTAGTAGATATGGTAAGTATTTTATTTAAATGAATATTAGTCTGTTGTGTAAGAGACTAAAGAATAATTGTTCGATGGCTTTTAGGTTGAAAAGGAGATTGTATTCCCGTGGAGAACTTTGTGTTTTTGGAGAACCTCATGTTCTTAACTTTATTTTCTGTCTCTATCAACTATTATCAATTTGTAATATTTGATGGAATTGTTTCAATATTCTTATAGCTTTAAGAAAACTGATCCTGATTAGTGATGTCAAAATTGTCTAAACCAGGTTTAACCTCAAGCTTAACCTCATTAAATAAACCAGGTCAAGCTTAACCTCCGATATGTGGGCTGTAAGTCACAACTCCAGCACTTGACATGTTTGTTGAGTCCTTCACTTAAATATGCCACATGGCCAGCTTTATTGTTCAAGACAAGCATATAGGAGATCACAAAATGGGTAGCCCAGAGACCTATGTGCCCAATAGACATTTTATTTTCCCTTCAGTATATTAATTTTTTTTTTCTCTTTTAAAGTGAATGAAATCAGACAAAGCGGCAACTGATCTATAACATTTTCGAAGTATTTATATTATTGACCTTTCCTTTGTTATTGCTATAGACTCATATGCGAATGTAAGACGAGGGTTGGAGCCAAAATAGTGGGATGACATTACAGGACTACTTTGATTTTGCATGGCAATTGGGTTCTGCAATTACTATACTGCTTTTGTGTATAACTCAGACATTAATGTAGGAGATCTTATTGGGACACTTCTGCTGGAATAGAATTGATTTTGTTCGTCTTAAATTTATCATTTTTTTTTTTTATTTTAAATGTATGTGTATGTTTTCTTAGTCCATATTTAATAATTTTGTTACAAAACCTGGCTATCACATTTCGCTCATATGAATGATGTAATTTTTCTTGTCCAGGGCCCCAATCTGGCCCTATGAACAAATCATGGAAATCCTCCTTGAAAGATTTGGGTGGCTCGCTGAATGTAGGTGAATGTGTTCTATTCTGTAGTATGGCATGTGGTATTATTTGAATCATATCAGATAATGATTTTTGCGTGGCATAGTAACTTTATAACAGTAACAACCATGACAATAGTTTCAGCTCTTGAAGCTATAAATACAGACTTATTCGTCCAGTAAAATTTACCGCAAGTTTCCAATGTATATCAGTTACCATGATATGATTTTCTCCATGTTGTTGACAGGCTTACCTTCCATAGAAATTTTCAAATCTATTGGTTAATTTTAGAAGCTATTGGTTTTTCGTATGACTTACAGGATATACCTTGGAAGGAATTTTTCAAATCTAAAGCTGTGTGGGCAATGATATATACTCACTTTTGTGGAAGTTGGGGTCACTATACCTGCTTATCCTGGCTTCCTACATATTTCAGGTGCACTTTTTTACTTGTTAATATTGAAAACCTTTGTTTCCTGCTGGACAGAGCTATATGGTATTCCACTAGTAATATGTTGTTTAACTACTGGGAAGAGTTTTGTATAACATGGATTATGTTAGATCATGTCTCATATTTTTAATGTCACTATTGATATGTGGACTACAACCAAATGGAAATAAAAGCTGTAAAAAATGTGAAGGTGTATTAAACTAATTGGGAAAAGCGATGCTGTTACCCGTGAACTTGCATCTGCAAAGTGGGAGATATAATCATATTAAGACTTTGAACTATCAATATCATTAACTTTACCCGTAAGAATGTCAACGGCGCTTAAGGTTTTCTGTGCTAAATTATTTCATGGGAAAACTATAGAAGTGATGTTTCTGTACTATTCCATTGATTACATGGAAGTTTTGATTAATATACATTTTAGAATAATGAAGTTTGATATCCTATTGTATTGATATAATGTTTCAACTTACTTTCATAAATTTGACATTCTCAGAGTGAAATATGATTTTATCTATAGTAGATATAGTCCTCTACAGTTTTGTTTTACATTGATTATATATGTAAATTGTAGGCTTCTAGATGGATAGGAAAACGTAAATGAATGATATTTGCCTATTACTAGGGTAACCAAATGCTTTTTGTTGTTTAAAATGGATGCTCCTCCAAGGTTTATTTGTTAATTGTCATGTATTCATCTCCTTTTTATCTTTATATATGCATATATATATATACACACACACATACATATAACAATGAAGTTATTCATCAAGGAATTTTTTCTCCCTTGGTCCAAGTTTCTATATAATGAGATTTAAAATTGAGAACATCCTTGCAGTGAGGAGCTGGACCTTGACCTGACTGAAGCTGCATGGGTACGTTTATGAATATTTTCTGCTACCATCTTATTGTAGAATTTGATATTTTTCCAATGCATACATCAATGACCTTTCAGGTGACTATTTTCATTTAGATTGTCATGGGAAGTAATTTTATGATACCGTTGTGAAATTTCATAACTAATGGTGAAATTTGTTGCTTGCAAAATGATGGTATTAACCATTGCTCTATGACTCTAAAATGTGTCATGTTTTGGAAAATTGTCTTATCCGTGCGATACTCTGGGCTGATCATGTATTAATATTTGTAATTAAATTATTGCTATAGGATATATTAAAATTAAGTATTCGATTACTAAGTATGGCTATTGTAATGGCATATCTGGAAGAGACATTATTCTTCCACTAATTGTCTGCTTTGATATTCTTCACCTATAAAGTTAACAAATTGAAATATTGTGTGAATCTAGTCTACTGATGTAATCATAACTGACTGTTTATTGGACCATGTAAAAGACTGATAATGAGTGGCATAGTTAAAAGTGAGATACAACAAAGATTTGCTTACCAACTAGCATGGAATTTTCTTTGTTAACATTAGAAAGGTATTTATTAATCTTGTAAATATCAAATTTCCCAAGAAATTTTTGCGGCCAAAAAGTTTAAGTTACTCTTTCTCATCTTTCTTGAATAAAACACATCTAGATCGAACATTTAGCAATTTGGAAAACTTCACCACCAGATTTACCTGGATATAATTACGTAGCTGAGTTTTTTCTGTATTCTATTTTATCACACACCATTGATATGTCCAGCATGAGTAATAGCAATTATGAACAATGCTGGCATATATTTCAGAACTTGCCGAATTAGAACATGATATCCTGCGCTGTATGTACTTTTGATATTTGTTCTGTTGGAAATGTAACGTAATAAACATATTCTATATTGCAGGTCTCAGTTCTTCCTCCATTAGCTTCAATCTTTGTCACTGCCTTCGCATCCCAATTTGCTGACAGCATGATTGCAAAGGGAGTTGAAACCACAGTGGTACATATATATACTCAACTTTGAACATATTATCTGTCCTTTAGAAAAACAAAAATTGGTAGTCTTGTGATATTATATTATATCAGGTACGGAAAATCTGCCAAACAATTGCATTCCTATCTCCCGCGACTTGCATGATTCTTTCCTCTGTTGACTTAGGACTGAGTCCTTGGGAAGTTGTTTCAATTCTTACAGGTGGCTTAGCCCTATCTAGTTTTGCTTTATCAGGTACCAACTCATAGAGTTCCGTTATATGCTTTGAATTTGTTGAGCTGAAATATGTAATCTCCTCTAAAAACTTCTGTCTTGTTATTTCTAAACTCCAGGCCTATACTGCACCCATCAAGACATGTCACCTGAATATGCAAGTGTTCTTTTGGTACGTAAATTCATTCACCTAAACAAACACCCCTTTAGCACTGAGGTTATTTGTAATAACCTAATGAGGGATATCCATAAATTCGAAAACAGACTAGAATATTGTTATTGTCGTGAATTTGAATTGTACATGCATATTCAGTTATCAAGTAAAAAATGTAAGCTAAAAACACTTGTGCAGGGCATTACGAACACTGTTGGAGCAGTCCCGGGAATCATCGGTGTTGCTCTCACTGGTTATCTTCTTGATTCAACTCACTCATGGGGGGTAAACTAATTTCCTTACCTTTAATTTTTTAAAATCATGTGCTTTAATTTTAATATCTTCTTATCAATGCTATGCTATGCATTTTGTTTAATTTTCTTATCTATTTTTTTTCTCTATATAGCTGTCACTGTTTGCGCCATCAATCTTCTTCTACATTACTGGTACAATTGTATGGTTGACTCTAGCTAGCAGTAAACCACAAACTTTCAAAAAGAGTGATTGAGTTTATTATTCAGCCTCAATCAACAGTGTTCAGAAACACCATTCTTCTCAGAGCATCAATTTTGTGCAGTAGGACGACCTAAACTGCGCTGTTTAACCTGTATGCAAAGATCATTGGCTTTTTGGTATATATTAAACAAATGTCACTCGAGATTGTGATTGTAAATATATGTGCAGTTTTTTTTGTCACTGCCCATGTAAGGCTAATAGACCTAGAGTTGTGTAATGTAGTTTTTTTTCGGGTAAGAACATTTGGAATCTGTTTGTAAAAGTTGGCTGCAGACAATATCTTTCCGCAATAAATATTATAACACGATTGTTGTGGGAGAGTATGTTGAGTACGCAAAATGTGTATAAACACAGAAATTAAAAGCGGAAGCGACATATAAACAAATTCGTATTCTTTTCCCTGGCGCAGCTGGGCCATCCTGGACTTGAACCAGAGACCTCGCCCGTGAAGTAAATCATCGCACCTACGGTCCAACTAATTGGAAGAGAATCAATAGATTCCTTTTCGGGAGCGATTCATCCTTCCCGAACGCAGCATACAACTCTCCGTTGTACTGCGCTCTCCAAGTGTGCTTGTTCCCCCTTTTTCCTTACCCTGGTAAGTCTTTGTGAAATAACTCCGATGAGAAGAAAAAGAAGTCGTTAAGAGACCAAGCGTTCATTATCTGTTTGAGCTTTTTCATTAGTAAATTGGCTGCACTATGTATAGTTTGTAACTACAAGAACAGAGCTCCCTTAACTTACCAACACTATATTCGAAATTATTAACTACTTCCTTTGTAACAACGTGGACTTCAAAATAGCTCAATGGGTCCCTCCAGACTGATAAAATATTAAATTCCTATATTACAGAGAAGGTCAATTTACATGCATGTTTTAGTGATTGCTATAATATTGCAAAAATACAAAAATGAAAATTTATTTGCAATTCTACATAATTTAACATAAATATTTAGATAAGCATTATATAGAAACGGACTAACAATTTTGTAAAATAATTATAAATTTGTGTTACATCAAATTTATTAAGTATAAAATAACATAAGATGAATACATAGGTTTGAAAAATTTATTCAAAGAAGAAAGTATAAGGTGAACGAAAATGTACAATTATTTTCAACATCAACTATGTAACATTTAGTGGAGAAGCATACGAGTTGCATTTTTAATTATTATCCAATTATTTATAAACACTATACAAAAATCCTAAACGCTTTAAAACTAGAAATGATATATTAATCTGATATTAAACTATTATATATGATCAAGTAAATTAATATATAAATAAATCTAAATAATATTTAATATTTGTTTATTCATACTTGTTCACATTAGTAGTATAAAAGTTAACAAATTTAGGTAACTTTAAAAGAAAGGATTGTGATCATATTCAAAGAGCATAAATATATGAAATATGTAGAAAATAAATTACATAATGTATATAAATATAATATGATACTTTTACCACACAATTCTTATGAGAACAGAATGTGAAACTAACAAAAATAACTCTATTTTATAACAAAAAGGTTAAATAATATAATGAGGAAAAGAAAAAAGTCTAAACTTTGCTCAAAGGAGTATGAAATATTAATATATAAACTATACAAAATTACCAATATTTTGGTGCTAGCATTTATATAGGCCAATTATAAATCAATTACCATTAATAATCATCTTATATTATACTTTGAACTTTAAATAATTAAGAATATACAAAATTTGCAGTAAAATATCTTGTGTATAAAAAATAGTTAAGTTCCACGCGACTAATTATAAGCATCATAATATAATATAATTGTGAATTTACAAAATTTACAGTACATTGCATTTACTCCAAAAGTAAATCATATATAATTAATTTATATTGGAGCTAAATAGTGGTAAATATTAAACTTATTACACCATCCAATACTCTTAATTAAAATTGTTATATACATAATTACGATTTAAAAAAATTATCTTTTTATTTCTTTAATTTTTTAAAACACATAATAATTATGTTATTTGATATTGTTTTTATACATAATAATAGTTTACTTTTGTAGTGATAAAATAGTGACATCATGAGCATAGCGTTGAAAATTTGAACATGAAGATCACGTTAAGTATTTAATATTCATTAGAATATTATAATTGCATTAATCATTATTATTTTGGTTAAAAAAATAAGAATGTCATATTAATTATATGACAGATATATCAAATAAAGTAATATAATTATCTGTTGACATAAAACAAAATGTATGAATCTTTCAATACTAATTTAAAATAATATTAATCAGTGAATACGATTTTTCTGATATACCCATATATTTAAATAACACGAAGTAATATTTATAGAGAAGTTCGATATAAATTATTGGTAAATGTACATTTTGAGATTATGTGATAATAAGTATATTTATTGTTCCATAACATAAAGCATTTTTAATGGTTTTAAATTGTATAAGTAGTTATAAGACAATATATTCTTTGGGAAGGTTATGTTGAAGCTGACAAAAACACCTGTATAGCTTCATTTCTAGCTCTTCTTAGATTCAAAATTGCGATACATCATTTGCAACCACATTATCTAGATATATTGTTTATAACTACCGCGTAGCTCGTGCGATGCACGTGTAAACAATATGACTTTCATAGCATGTAAAATTGTATTATCACACGTTCATAATAAATTCTGCATCTTAAGTTCATATTTTATGTCTTTTAGTGGAATAAAATCCTTCATTTAGGGATCATATGTATTTAATATGTCCAAATTTATTTACATATCAGCAATTTAAATTTTGAATTTGAAGATAACCTGAATCTATGATTGCAAATTATCGTTTAATAATTAAATCAGTCGCAACTTTAGGATTTGGTATTTTGAAATTTAGAAAAAAATAAAATCATTAATTTAGGGGAGATATGTGATAAATATATCTAAATCTTGTATACATCACGTTTTACAATTAAAACAATTTAAATATGGAGATTAAGATATTTTGAATCTCGGATTTAAACAAAAACCATAAAAAATTGATTTGGAATTGTAGAATTTAAAAAAAAAAAATCATTAATTTAGAGGATGATATGTGATAAATCTATCTAAATCTTGTATACATCACGTTTTACAATTAAAGCAATTTAAATATGGAGGTTATTCTTATTTCGAATCTCTGATTTAAACAAAGACCATAAATATTTTGATCGTTTCAAAATTAGACCCGTGTATTTTTCATTATAAATAATTGTCAAACAAAACAATTGAATCAGCCACAACTTTATTCTTTTAATTGAAACTGCCCAATTTAATGGTTAGAAAAATGTTTTCAAAAGAAATAAAGAAATGATTTTTTTACCCTTAAATTAGCCGTAATTTTTTTTAAATAAAATCTGCTAATCAAAACATATGTATTAGTCTCTATCGTTTCGGGAAAAAAACATGTGTATTAGCCGATTTTTTAGAAAAAAAAAATTGATTTTGAAAATACAAAAGTATATTTTTGTAGTTATAAAAAATAACACATATTTTTTTATTATTATATCAATCGTAATTTTTTTATTAAAAAAAAGCTGTCAAGCAAAACAATTGTATTAGCCGAATATCTGGTTCCAAATTTGGAGAATATAATTGGCGAATATTTAATTGAATTAGCAGTCGTGACGTACATTATTATTCATATTTAAAAATAGCTTCTTGTAACCAATAACGAAAATTAATTGATGCAGCCCGTGCATTATCAGCTTTTGATATGCACATTGTGTCAAACCATCGCAAATATTCAGTAGATCAAATTTAAATAGCAGCCCGCTTTATTGAAAATAAAAAAATAACAAATTCCTCATTTTAAGGATAACATTTAATGCTATCCGTTTTTTATTAGTAAAAATATTAAAAAGATACTATAAATGACATGTAATTAATGTTGATCAGTTTTGACTAAAGATTGACTTGCTATTTTTGATAAATGGTAATTCTTATTATATATATATAGATTGATTGAAATGAAGGAAATAAATAGTATGTCAGAATAAGTGAGTTGATAAGTTTCTACATAATACATAATTTAGATGATGGGCTATGAAATACATAAGATTAAAATCGATAACCGTGATATAATCAACAACCTTTAAAAATGTGTGCAGGAACCTTCTAAAGTAGAAGAAGAAAATCTATCATCCAGTCATCTATACTTATATTAAAGGGGGTACTATTTACCAAATTAAGTAGTCAGAAAAGTCAACAGCATTTATTGCATTACTATTTTCGTATTATATTATATAAAAGGATATTCTATTTACTACATTTATTATCCAGAAAAGTCAACTGCATTAAATGTCATTACTATTTTGGTATTATAATATTTTATTTATTTAATTGATTTATTTATTTGTTTTATTTTAAAAAGGTAAGTATAATAAAAAGAATTTAATAAAACAAAATTAAATACCAAATAATAATGTACACTTTGACTTATTTGATTATATTTGGTATTTGATTATACCAAATATATTCCTATTTAGTATATACATTAAATACTTACTAAAGTATTTATTTGTTTTATTTGTCAAAGTTAAGTATAGATTTGTTTATATTATCAAATCATAAAAAATATTAAATCCATATTGTAAAAAAAAAATTCATATAATTTTATAACAGTTCTACTACACTATTTAACAATATTCCTTTTTTATTATATAATAAAATAATAATTAAATATTATATGGTGAACAACAATAAGTAAAACTGTTACTTTCTCTTATATCAAGGGATAAATTTATATGCTAAAATTAAATTTTTATTAGTATAAATGTTTTAGTGAGATAATATATTAATTATTTTACAAGCTAGCCCTAACATGCTCATATTTAATGTTTTAAAAGATGTAGAAAAAAAACTTATAATAACTCTATTGTTTTTTAGACTTAAACGTTGATTAAAAGAGGTAAAAATTCCTAATTTTTTAGACTTAAACGTTGATTAACACCATAGATTGAGAGTTTATATTTAGTAAAATTCCTAATTGTAATAAAAAAATTAATTTTTGCTATATTTTAGAATATCTTTAAATTCATTATAAAAAAAAAAAAAGAAAAAAAACTACAATGAAAAAAACAAGTCAGCTATATATCGATTTGTTGTACTCCTCAAATCACATTCACAATTTGGCTACAAGGAAATGAAACTCATTGATTAAAATATTATTTTGTCAGTAGTCTTAATGTACAAAAGACTTTAAGACTCCACTTGAATATTATAAAATTTTTATTGAACATCGTACAATTTCTTGCGTATTATAAACTTTTATTGAATATTGCATCTTATAATATAATATTCTCCAAATAAATATATCTCGCGGGTCACGTGCTATATATATTCCGTACATTTTTCTTTATTCATGTATATAATTATAAGTCTGGATAAATAGCCTTAAAATTGTGCACCCCGTGCATCGCACGGGCTCTGTACTAGTTAACATAAAGAGAGAACTGTCGCATCTATAGTGTAATTAAATTTTTTATTTAACTATTTTATCTCCTTTCATCCGAAAGTCACTGTTTTCCATCAATTTTACATTGGTATCCTAATATGTCATCTCACCAACTCATGATGTTATTAATTAATAAATTAATTAATATTCTTTATTACAAAATTAATCAACAAAAAAATTAATCACCATGTGCATAACACGTGCACTTTACTACTAAACCAAAATAACTAGATTTCATTCTTTGGTATAAAGTGGCAATTTTTTTTTTTTTATTATTTTGTGGTATTACCTAAAAAAAAACCAAACGAGAAACGACATCTTTGGCGAAAAAAGACCCCCCAAAAAAATTAAAAGAGTAATTCAATAATTTCACATATTGACACATATCAATCTCGAATTGTCTCAAAATGGTCCGCGAATAAATTTCTAGTAACTATTGAAATGATATTTAACAAAATAAAAGACGTGGTGCTTACATACGAAAATGGGAAGAAAATAATTGAAGTAAACGATTGGGCGGCCAATAATATTATCAATTCTGCATATATTAAACCTCAGGTGGAGGAGTTTGATCTCAAAACCATATCATTCTTCAAGCCAGTCGTCATAGTTGTTGCTCTTAGGAAGACCATAATCGCGAAGCTGGAGAGAGATGACAATAAATAAACGTAAGAATCAGAATAAAGAGTTGTGGCTCGCGCTCGCAGTATTATAATATCACATATACTGAAAGTCTACAACAAGTGAACCTGAGTACTTCATTTCCGAGAAGAAAAAAAAAACTGAGTACTTAAATAATAAATATCCCATTATCTAGCGAAAATAATTTTTATATATGCACGTTATTTAAACATCTGCTATATTATTTAAAAAATTTAGTATACCGGCCACTTTAGGTACAAATACTTGAGAGCAAGTAGCCCCTAGATATTTATTTAATTAATGGATGAATTTAGGTGCGAGTGTATCAATGGTGACCTCCAAGTTTTACTCTTTAATTAACTACAAAACTCATCAGCCCTTTGAAAATGTGATATATCTAATCTACTAATAATTCAAAGCCTTGAAAATCGAACCTCACATCCTAATATCAAACGCCTCTGAAGAAAAACAAATTAATTAGAAACAAAACATATACGTACCTGCCCGTGAAATTGTCCAGTTGTAATCACCATTAGCCGCCCAAAAGAAGTAGCCGCCCAGCCCCATCCCCCGCGCGTAGCCCACTTTCACACGCACAGACCTCACATCATCATACCCAACCCAATCACTCCCCGCCACCGAATAAACCGACACCGTCTCCCGATCATACACAACCCTCGCCCTTCGCTCCCTATTAAACACCACTATCTCCGCATACCTCAGCACTCCTTCGCCCGGCCCCACCCCCACCGCCGGCGCCCCTACCCCACTAGCCACCGCCGCGTCCCTCAACCTCCACGTCCTCCCGTACAACGGCATCCCCATCACCACCTTGCCCCTCGGCACACCCGCCCTCACCCACGACCCCAGCCCTCGGCTCGTGCTCACGTTGCTCCGCGGATCGAACAGCGCCGCGTGCGCCCCCGTGGTGCTCGTGTCCCACCCGCCCCTATAGTCGTAGCACATCACGTTCACAAAGTCCAGATTCCGAGCCACCGACCTCGCCGGGTACACGCGCGGCGCCCCCGACAGAAACCCGTCCGCAGCGTAGTACACGGCCGCCGTCAGGAGGAGCGGCGCGGGGCCCGTCCGCGCGGCCTCAGCGCGGACGGCCGCGCGCCACTCGTCGAGCAGTGTCGACAAGTTTTCCATGTCGGCGGAGTTCTGAGGGAACTCCCAGTCGAGGTCGATCCCGTGAAAACCGAGCGCTCGTGCGGTTCGTATGCTGGAGCGGATGAAGGCGGCACGGGAGGAGGGCGACGAGGCCATACGGGAGAAGAGGGAGGGGCCCTCGGCTGCGCCGCCGACGGAGAATAGGGTCTTGACGTTGCGGGAGCGGAGGTGGGAGGTGAAGTTGGTGATGAAGAGGGCGTCGGCTTGGGGGATGTTGTCGAACTCGAAGGTGAGGGGGTTTGGGGTGAGGAAGGCGTAGAAGATGTGGGTGAAGAGGGTGGTGTCGATGGAGGAAGGAGGGAGGCTCCAGCGGGCCCATGACGGGTAGTAGATGCCTTTGATTATCGGAGGGGATCTGTTGTGGCGGGTGGTGGTGGCGTGGGAAGGAGACGGGGACGTGAGGGTTAGCAAGAGAATTATTAATGCTGTCGTGCGAATTAGGGCGTTTGTGGTGGTGGTGGCCGCCATTGTTTAACTTTTCAACTTGTGTTGCTTTTAGTGTTGTGTGGGGGGAAGAGCGGATGGACGAGATATATAGACATAAACGTAGTTGACTTGAGGATGGGGACCACTCTATAGTGTGTTTATGGCACGTTGAAAGAGTCAATTCGTTGACTTTGCCGACGGAAGATATATGGAACCAACCAACCGCATTTGAATGCAAAACATTGAATTTGTCAATAAGATAGTTGTGTCATGCTGTAATAATACAAGAATATTAATTAATTTAATCCAATCCAAAAATTTTCACATTGGAAAGAGTTGAGCTGATTGCAGTGTTATTCGGTCATTTTTGGGTTACCACTTTATCTTATGTATTTTTTTACTTAGTTTGATATCTGTTGTGTACGTGCAGTCAGAACCCAATTTAGTGTATAATCAAATTGAAGAATTTGTGCGGTACATTGTTATATTCCAACTAAAAATTCTATGGTAATACATTCTAATAGAAATTGCAACAGATATTTCAATGGTATAACTTCCGTTGAAATGGTTTCAACAGAATGTGTTTTTCATCAGAATTTTAGATGGAATTTGTTAATTCCGACAGCTATATTTTCAACGGCTTTTTACCGCAGGAATTTCCGTTGGAATTTTTATATCCACCACCATTGAAAAATCTACCGTTGGAATCGTCAAAATTTAAAGAAAATTCCAATGAAAAACTCATTCCAACGGAATATTTTTGTTGAATTTCCATTGAAATCCATTGGAAAATTCCAACGGCAATAATAACATTTAAAAATATCTATTGAAATTACCGTTGAAATTTTATTTGAATATATTTACGTTGGAATTTTATTATTTTCTTGTAGTGGTATAAACCTCAAAATTTGTCAATAGTGCGTGCAATAAATGGATGTAGAAACTAATTGAGAGAATAGAATCGAACCAATTGCGAAAACTATTTGAAGTAAGCAAAAGTATCCGATTACTTGAGGCTAATAAGTTAGCTCCCGTATGGTGGAATATGCAATTTCCCGTATGCCGGTAGCCGGTATTATCGGCCAGTACAGTACATTATTTTAATCATTGGTTACAGTAGTAACAATAATTTAAATATAGAATATACTTTCAGAAACGCAATGTACTTTAAATAATTATAGTTGTAATAGTAACTAATTTTTGGACTAACTCCCTATATTACAAATAAATATAGATGGTTTCAATTTAAAGACTTAAAATTGTAGCATATGCTAAATTATATAATTTTTATTTCAATTACCGTCTTTCCAAGCCCCAGACACTAGAATAATGTTCTTGCGGAGCTAGTTTGAGAAAAATGCTTGAATTAAATTAAATGAGCTAAATTCAATGCCCCACGTTGCTTTAAATAAATAAAGGATTCGTACTTATAACTATAAGTTTCTGATTCCGTATTATTAATATTATTAACAAAGGATTAGTATGGGGGAAATTTCTCAAAGTTGAAGTAACAAATCACTTTATGGCCTCATAAAAATACTCGTTTAGAGAGATGCTTAATGAATAGTACACTAAAAGTCGGCCTAGTCGAATTATATAATGCTTACAATTTTGTCTTAGCGCACTAAGAAAATAAAAAAAGGGCGTTACTATTCACCGCCCCCCCTTTTACTACTCACCGCCTCTCTTGGACAATTTTGCCCTTCTCATTTTTTTTAAACATATCAGACAATTTATGAAAAAATACGTGTCCGGCCGCCGGTTCCGGACAGCTTAAAGCCCGTCCGGAACCGGCGTCCGGACGGCTTAAAGACCGTCCGGAACCGGCGTCCGGACGGTTCAAAGACCGTCCGGAAAGCATGGCCGGTCGGACCGGCCGTGTCCGGACAGGCCGGCCGGACGGCAAGAAAGCCGTCCGGAACCGACGGCCGGTCGGAACCGGTCCGTCCGGTTCGGCCGGCCGGCCGGCAATTTTTTTTAAATAATTTTCTAACTAATTAATTGTATAGTTCCTCTAAATTACAAAATAATTATACCGTAGTTGAGGAGCAGACCGATAATACTTTTCTAACAGTACTGATAATTTGTTATGATTAAGTGAAAATAATTTATGTTAAACAACAATAAATACGTAAATTCCCGAACTAGATAATATCATGTTATGAGTTACAAATTATTATGTTACATGCTAGAATTAATGAAAATTTTAAACTAATTTATTATGTAACATTACTACTAATTGATATAACAATAATAAAATTAATTATAATAATTTTCTAACTAATTAATTGTATGGTTCCTCTAAATTACAAAATAATTATACCGTAGTTGAGGAGCAGACCGATAATACTTTTCTAACAGTACCGATAATTTGTTATGATTAAATGAAAATAATTTATATTAAACAACAATAAGTACGTAAATTATTTACCTGATGAGGATGCAGATGGGCCAAAACGCCCTCCAGCCTGTCGTTGAGGAGCAGCCTGTGTAGGACGAACAGCCTGTACCGGACGAACATGCTGTGGAACCGGCTGTACCGGACAAACAGGCTGTACAGAAGGACGAGGGTGGCTAGGACCCGTAGGCTGTGCGTGGTCCTGATCATCTGAGGAGTCGTCCGAGTCATACTCCTCTGGACCCTGCTCCCTCTCGCCGTACGACTCATCAGCATACCCCTGCTGACCATAGGGTAATGGTACGCGTGCGCGAGGAGGTATCGACTTCCTTGCATGGCGGGAAAAAGCATATCCCGACTAATCGTACGGTCCTGGTGTCGGGGGCATCGAACTGCCTGCCTGGCCAGGATAATAAAATCCATGCTCGCCGTACGGGAGGACTCCGTGGGGTCGCGAACTATCTGGCTGGCCCTCAAAATGATATCCCTGCGGACCATCTCGTGCTGGTGCGGGGGGTCTCGAATTCTGCCTAGCCTGAAGAGTCTGTACCCTCCGAGCCTCATCGATCAACGTCTGTCTGTCCCGACGAACGGACGCATTGACACCCCGACTTCTAGTGTGTCGGGTGCCAGAACCATCATAATAGTCATTGTACGCCTCGTCGTCGTCCCTGACATTAGATTCTCCAGGTCTGCCAACACCCTGATGCAGAAATATAATTATTAAATTTTTCCATATGTAATGACTATTCTAATAACTATTAAAATAAATTATAATTCATTGGCGGCTTCCCAATCCTCGCATCTTTCGTTCCACTTTTTAATATATAAATTTTATTAATTATTATTATAATTATAATTGTTGAGATTTATAATAGTTATTATATTTTTTTTTAAATTATTATAATTAATACTAATTTATTATTATTATTATATTTAATTATAATTATCATTACAAATTATAATTATTATTTCTTATAATATTATTACTATAAGCATTTATAACTTATAATTATTAATATTATTTATGTTTTTACAATTTATAATTAATTACAATTTATTCAACTTATTATTATTATAATATATAATTATTATTATAATTTATATTTGTTATTATAATTATTATTATTATTATTATTATTTTAATCAGAATTATTTATAATTATTATTATTATTATAATTATCATAATAAAAAAATTTTAAAACTGTCAGGCCGGCTCATCACCGGCCGGCGGTTCCGGACGGTTTTTCGGCCTTCCGGAACCGGACAATTTCTCGGATGTCCGGAACCGACGACCGGACGGTTTTTCGGCCGTCCGCAACCGATGACTGGACAGACGGCGGTCGTCCGGAAACGACGGCCGGACAGCTTCAAAATTTTTTTTTTTTAAATTATTTTCGGCGGAAAAAAAAAAAATTATCTTGTTGGAGAAGAATCCTTTGCCGAGGCCGTAGAATTTTTTCGACATTTTTTCGGATTTTTTTTTATGCTCGAATCGTTCGTTGAAGTTCGGAAAATTTAGAGAGATAAAGTTTAGAGAGATGAAATCCAAAAAAGGGTTAAGGGCAAAAGAGTAAATGGGGGGGGGGGCGGTGACTAGTAAAAGGGGGGCGGTGAATAGCGATTGAGTAAAATAAATCAACATATAGGAGTTCGCGGAGCTCCTTGACAGACACGGCAGTGTGGGCGTGCCACGCCTAATTCCCTTCTTGTTATTAATTATTATCACAAGGATTAATTGTTTCATCTGATATGAACTACATAATTTTTTGGAGAAAAATTGATTGAACTGAACCAAACCCAACTGAAACTAATCAATATTGCACATATTATAATCAAAATTTTCGACAACCAAAACCTAATTGAATTAAGCCGAATGAAAAAAAAAATAAAAAATGCTAGAATTATATAATTATACTAAATACAATATATGAGAAATTATATTTTTCTTTCCCTTCCCGTATCAAAAATTAAAACTAAATCCAACTCTTCTCTATCTCTCTTACGATCCAAGTCTCGGCTTCTTCCCGGTGTGTATCAGGCTCTTTACTTGGATTGTTAGATAATTTACAATCGACTTATCTGCTCGACTAGGTTGATTTCTAGTTTTTAGAGTTTTGAAATTTATGTAAAACTTTGGAATCTTTTTTCCTAAATTGTTGATTCAATTATAATGTTTTATGTTGTTTTTTTAATTACTATTTTCGTTTCTGTATATGGGGTGTTGTATATGATATATTGGTTTTTTATTTTATTTTTTTGTCATTTTGTTTGTGTCTGAAAGAGCTAAAAAAAAAGTTACACGTTACAAGAATTTTGGTCATTCTTGATTACTTCTCGAAACAATAAGATGCAAATTGACTTCGAAAGATTGTTGTCTTTTGGAATGATTTACCCTGTTCCTTGTATTTCATTGGATGTCACAGATGTATGCTGACATAGAGATCAAATGTATGAGCAGTGAGTTAGAGACGAGGAGATCAAATGTATGCTCTGCAGTTGCATATCAGAGATGATATAACCTCCGTATTAGAAATCCAAGTGTTACAAATCATTACTTTCTTAAAACAATTCCCATGCATAAACTCTAAAGTTTCTCCATTTTATCATAACCATTTTATAACAGTTTCTTTTGGGCCAAATTTCTCAAGAAAAAAAAAATGTATTTATTCAGAGAACCAGACCAAGATTTTTAGAAGTCAAGCATTCTCTTCACACTTCAAACAGAACTCAAAGAAAAAAATAGTGAGCTATAACAAGCAAGAAGATTGGATTTTTCGGGTGGCCCTGCTTCTAGACGCTCGTACTTCCCGCACGCGCCGCCTCTGAGCAACTAGCAGCCGACAATCTCTTGCTGCCGCGAATTGCAATCTTTACCACGGCCAAGGGTCCTCGATCAATCAAACACTCTCTACTCCGGCTACAAATAAAACTTTTCTTAACTACGCCTGGAGACTAGAGCATTGAAAATTGCCCCGGTTTAATGGGCTTGATTTTCTGAGGAGATGGATGATACATACATATATAATAATGTTTGCGGATGCTCAAATTTGAAACAGTGGTCATAATTGTAGAATTATTTATTTATTTCAAAATAAAAAAAAATTCAGTGAACAAAAACAAAAAAAAAGGGGTCGACCAAAATAAAAAGGACGTATTCCAAAAATCGAAATACGTTTTACAGGTAAAACGTATTTCCATAATACGTTTTAAATATAATTAAATTAATTACGTGATTAATTTAATTTAATAAACTTAAAACGTATTTTCACAATACGTTTTATATATAAAATTTTTTAAAGCGTATTTTTGAAATACGTTTTATATTTGCCCTCAATTTTGCCCTAAAATCAATTTTTCAATAGAACGTATTTGTGAAATACGTTTTATGTTTGCCCTAATTTTATGCTTGCCCTAAACCGTGTTTCCAGAATACGTTTTTAAAATAAAAAATAAATATAAAACGTATTTTGGGAATACGTTTTACTGTGCAGATTCAATAACTGTACATAAAAAATAAAAAACACACCTGTTTGTCGGAATCGATTCCACAACCAAATAATAGTCCATTCTTCAAATAATAAACTTAAAACGTATTTTCACAAATATAAATTTTTTTAAAGCGTATGTCTGAAATACGTTTTATTTATAAAACGTACTTTTGAAATACGTTTTATAAATAAAATTAATTTTGTAATTTCTTTTTGTACAAATTAATTAAGAAAAAACATATTTTTGAAATACGTTTTATATTTGCCCTCAATTTTGCACTAAAATCAATTTTTCCATAGAACATACTTATGAAATACGTTTTACGTTTGCCCTAATTTTATGCTTGCCCTAAACCGTATTTCCAGAATACGCTTTTAAAATAAAAAATAAATATAAAACGTATTTTGGGAATACGTTTTACTGTGCAGAATCAATAACTGTATAGAAAAAATAAAAAAACACACTTGTTTGTCGGGATCAATTCCACAACCAAATAATAATCCATTCTTCAAATAATAATCTAACATACATACAATATATACAAAAATTCAACCACAATAATTTATTCATTATGTCCAAATATCAGTACACAGAATCCAGTAATAAAAACAAACATGTTCAAAAAATTCCCGGAATATAGCACAAACTAACTATTAGGAGTGTATGGATTCCTAGGTATGTGCTTTCGGGAGCCCATCCAACGCTGTGGTGGTCGTGAAGAAGACGAGGTTGTGGTCGTGATAGGCGTGGCAGGTTCTTCTTCTTCTTCTTCACCTGAGTAATTCAGTTTTTTAAAACAATCACAAATTCGACTGAACAAAAAAAATAAATAAATAGATAATCATTTTTTTTGTTAAGTAAAAAAATGCTAACCTTGTTCTTCTTCCTCAGGTCTGGTGTTGGCAGCGGGTTCGGGGTGACGACGTCTTCTACCACCACCAATGTGGGCAGCGGGTTGATGCCTCACCCGATGTGACTGCGTCCTGTGTGATCGGAAATAGCTCTCCTGAGATAGCACTTGACTGGACGCCGTCCCTTGTGTGACCTCATGGCCTCCAACAGTCAGCGAAGTGTAGAGAAGGTTCTCGGTGTGTCGGATTGCGGCCTGTGTCTCTGGAGGGAGTGTATCAAATATGCCGTCAAGACTCGTTAACGAGTTAATAGCCCCCTCCATGGCGCTAGCCTGAAAATTAAATTCAAAGTAATTACTAATAAACAATAATAATAATAATAATAATAATAATAATAATAATAATAATAAACCACAAATTATAAACACTTACACCACACTTGTGCTGCTCTGCAAGTGGCTGATAGCCGCCGTCCTATTGGACCACCAAGTATTTGACAGGGTCACTGATGAGTCTCAGAGTCCTATTGTGAAACCAATCAAGGTAACCCGCGTCAGGCTGTACGAATGACTCTACAGGGTAATCTGAGAGGACATTTTGGTCTCTTTCTTGGACCCAAACAATCCCAAGCGCAGAACGAAAGTCGACCCAATCAGTAAATGCCCTTCCAGTCTTTCCCTGGCCCCGGTGGTGTGTCTCTTAGTCGGCCTCACTCGTAATGATCTGAGTGTCGGGGATGGACTTTTAACACCCAAACCGACGGAGGACCCTATGAGGCAGGTGGGGTTCACGGATGTTCTAACAGAAGATCCACCCCCTATACATCCAGAGGCATGAACATTCTGTACACTGGGCCGAGAGAGTATTAGCATCCAGGTGTTGGTTATACGGCACCCAATCGAACTGTGAAAAAAAAAAAGGAATTAAGCTATAAAAAAATAAAAAACAAAAAACAAATATAAATAATAATCAATAGGATATCTTACATCCGTCTCTCTCAGCCCTGTCAATTGATCCCGGACAGCAGCTGTTCCCTTGCTTAGGTATTTCGTGTCCCTCTGTCCCATCCACCTTAAAAATCACAGAAAAAAAAAACTTTGTAATCACAAAATTTGATAATGGAAATAACTTAAGTATTAAATATAAATAAATGTGATTACCTTCCACCTAAGGGACAACCAGTTACTCTTTCAAAGTTCGTATTCTTCATTTTTGGGCGAAGACGAGGAATACGTTCTCATGCCCAAACCTACACATATCGACATATGCCTTTGTTATTAGATACTAGTCTAAATTAGAATAAAAAATGAATTTTCAAATAACAAGTCAATAAATGTACTTGAAGCAATTGGACACAGCCCTTGATCCATTGTTTCCCGGTCTGGTAGGTTGTGCACAGCGCTCTATACAGATAGGCCAGAAGCGCCGAACCCCAGTTGTACGTCTTGATCTCATCGATGTTGTGAAACATATGCAATCCGTACAGGTTGATTCAACTGGCCCTTTGGTCGGGGAAGAAGAAGTCCAATGCACCAGAGGATAAAGGCCCTCGCCCTCTGTTCGTAGACTCTGGTGTGTTCTCCATCTGGTAGCTCTTTGGTGCACTCCTCTTCTAACCCTGAGTGCTTCAAATACTGGCCTGTAATGCCCCAAGTTTTGGGGTCGCGCTCCGGGTCGTCTTCTTTCTGAGAGTGATTTATATAGATTAAAAGCGAATTAATGGAGTATACATAAACAAAATTAAAAAAAAAAATTGTAGGAAAAAATTTACCTGGACGTAGGGCTCGAACCCTAGCAAATCAAGACTCGCGTCTTGCCATTCTAGGGGTGTGCGATCTTGAGTCACTCCCCAACAAGGCTCTCCATTGACTGGGAGACCAAATAGTACTTGGATGTCCTGGAGCATGATCGTGGCCTCCCCGAAATCAAAATGGAAGGTATGCGTCTCCAGTCGCCACCTTTCAACCAGACAGGTAATGAGGCTGTTGTCGGTCTGGACTCTGCCCATTCGAAACAAGGGCCCTAAACCCGTTCTTTCGATCACCTCCCAATCTTTGGGATGCTGTTCGTCCAACGCCTTCCAAAATTCAGTGTCGTTATGGCGGTTTTCAACGATTCCGTTACGACATCCCTCTAAATCTTTGAATACCGCATTCGACCGGTGGTGGTACTGAAGATATAGAAGGGACGCATCCCTCGGACCGGGGTGCACATTGTAGCGCTGCGGTTGTGAGGACGACGAAGATGCCATTTTCTGCCACATATACACAATAAATTCACATTAAAATTATATACAACAAAATTATATTCTCAGTAAATGAAAAAAAATTCACATTAAATTATATACACAATAAATTCACTCCCATTGAGAACCACGAATATTTTCGCACACGAGTGCATATGAATTGGTGTACGAACGCCTGGAGCAAATATCTGAAGCCATACCTCTACCTACCAAAATCCAAATCCACTCAACAAAGGAAAGTAACAAAAACCAATATACCAAAGAGTGTTTGCATAATTAAAGCATTGATTGTCAGCTCTTGCTGACATTTGTATTTTGATAAAAATTTTATATTTTCACATGCCCATTTTTTTCGCTCTTATCTACAAACTTTAAGAAAAATCTAAACAAGTTGTATGGTGATTTAGTTGCTATTGGCCAACATTTGTACAATCAAATGAATCAGTTTTAAGACAAACTCAGCAAACACTCATTAAATTATTCAACTTGGAGCTTTAACTGTCAAAAAATTCATTCTCAAATCTCAACTATCTTAAGATTAGCCTACAATAGAACACTTCATTCAAAAGCACAATATGTGCTGGGAGCAAAACTAAGAAAAATGAGCAATACAATAATACCAACCATGTATACACCTAGCCAACCAAAGAAAATAAATGAATAGAGCTGTAGTTTTTTTTCACCTCTTTAAGACCGTTCATTGATGAACCAACAATGGTGATGTGTGATAAACCCTGTCCGCCATAGTTATCATGATCCTTATCACTCACTGATATTCCTAACTACAGGAACATCTGCAATTCAATTCACAGATAAATGACCAAGATTATCTCGCGATAGTTAAAAGAAATTCCAGTCAGCTAAATAAAACATAAATTGATTTTGCAAAAGCCACACAGACTAAAACGAAATTGAACTATATCAAAGACGCATCTACCGTTGAAGAAAAGATCAACGATTAGATGGCGGACAGTCCCAAGAAAATTGCACATCCTCGCCACCACTATAGCAACTGCCACTGCCGTCGCCATGGGAGCAAATGCCCGCCAAGATTTGGCCCAGCTCATCACCCCCACATCTACACATAAAATCAAGGATCACTTACTTACAACAATCTACAATTCACAACTTGTGATTCTCAAATCTCATATGTTGCAAATCGATAGATGATACAATAGAAACAGAACGCACACGACAGGGGCCATCAAATTAACCCGAAAAAGGGTGCCAAAATATCCCGCAACTAAATCTCTAACCAAATATCTCTACTCAAAATAGATCGACCTTAAAAACAAATAGGATCTGGACATCACAAAACATTGGAATCCCATTTACCCTTTCTGTTTCATTCCCTAAAATCTAAAAATTCGTAAAGTACCATTATCCGAAATCAAGATCGGGAAAAATAATAGTTTTTACCAAACAACACAAGATGTTAATCGAAATGATTTATATAAAAAAAAAAGGACAAACTTTATACCATATCCAAGGAGAACGCTGTTGAGAGATGCAAAAACAGAACCGACAAAGACATCTAGTCGACTTTTTCCTCTCCTCTGTCTTTACCCTTCTCAGCGTCGTATCCACCACCGCCATGGCAGCGGCTGTCGCTGCCTCCCCTTCCGCCGCCATCGTAACCACCGTCCCTGCGCCCCCCATCGCAACCTCCGCCTTTGGTGCAGGGTGAAACGGAAGAAACAAAAAAAAAAAAAGAAAAGAAAAAAAGAAACGCAGATCTGTCTACAAGGACAAGTCTGTAATTTTCATAATTTTCTACTGTGTAGACACAAGATATCTTACCCCCTAAGGCCCGATCAAGTTGTCCTGGTTTCCCACGATTTTTTTACTGTGCATCGCGGGCTCTATCTAATCTACCGGGCCGGAGTCGTGGAAATCAAATGCAAGATTAAGGGGCGATTGGAGGCATAATCCTATCTGATCCGGGCTAACAAACGCGCTCTGAGTAAATAGAAACACTTCTTTAGATTAGCAAATATTTTGATCAAAATATTTTTTACCTTGCGAGATTGAGTTTCTAATATCACGATCACGTATAACTGTGTGTCGTGACATTTTTTCTGCAGTAAGATTATAACCACGACATATAAAGTTCCCATACACTGTTAGAAAATTTGGGTGTAAAATTACACGGAATCTTACGAACTGATATATATTTTTCAGTTCTTATAAATAATCTAAAAACAATAGAAAATTACAATTGACCTGAAAAATAAATTAAAACTTAAAAAACAAAATGAAAAGATTAAAGCCGATACGGGTAAAACTCTTTCCGCAAGAAGAATACGCCTCATGTGGTACCTAACGGTTCAGGCATAACTTCCCCAAAGATGCAACGGCAAACGTCTCTAAATCTGTAGTACACCAGATTTGAGAGCTCCGGCGAACTAGAACGGAGTCGTGTATTGAGCACTTAAAAATAGGAATAAAAATATCTCTCTGATAATTTTTTTCTATTTTTATCACTAATATTTATATCACTCTAATATTTTCTTGGACTGAATATTTTTCTCCCTCTTCCCTTTCTCCTTTCCTCTCTCTTCCTTTTTTCTTTCGTCTTTTCCGTGTCTCTGCCGAGTTGAGTCATCCCATATTTATAGATGGAGTGTAGCAAGGGGCAGACTTCTCACACGCGTAGCAATAATGAAGTGGTTGGGAGAATGAGTTAGAAGATGCCATTAATGAGGTGGTGATGCCATTAATGAGGTGTTTGAGAGGATGAGTTGGAAGATGCCATTAATTGACACTCACATGTGCCGAGTGGTTGTGGAGGTTGGCACAATTAATGAACTAAAATAATTACATCTACTTTTACACTCAGACAATTAGTAACAATCCCTCACATGAGTGTAAAATAAATATATATTAAATATTTTTCTCAATTCTCACAAAACTCTAGTGCATCAGAGAAGGTAGATTTTGACTTTGAACCTTTCTTAGTAAACATTATCGGATGCACTAGCGGACTAGTGGACATAATGCCTTGAACTATTCCTCCATAGTGTACACCTAGACAATGACATTTACACAATAGAGTCTTAACTTCATTTCGTTCTGTCGTTGTGTCCGTTTTGGCCATGGACAACACAATGAATTCATAAGTGTTTATATTTGAAGTGGCTCAACACTTATATAGGATTCATTAACAAAATAAAAAATCCAACACTTATATAGGTGACCTCCCTATCAAGAGTATCCCGCCATATTCCACCGTTACAAGGTTAGGGATTCATTAAAAGTCCACATGACATACCCTCACCACAATCAACAGATCATCTTGCACTTGGAGTGCTCTAAGGAGTAGCTTTGGACATTTATATCTTCCAAGTGCTCAACTGAATTTTGATAGTTTAGTTTTCCCTTTGAACAAGGTTCGGGGGATCTCAACTTAGCATGGTAGGGTTACCACTATGATTATTCTTTACATTGTGGATTTTTCAGCCCATTCCCTCTAGCAAAACTCCCAATTGATCTTTATTTAATCCTTTCGTCAAAGGATCAGCCAAATTTTCCTTAGACTTCACATAGTCAATGGAAATAACATCATTTGTGATCAATTGTCGTATGGTATTATGTCTACAACGAATATGTCTAGACTTACTGTTATACAAGTTGCTTTGCGCTCTACCTATAGCAGCTTGGCTATCACAATGAATCATCACATGCGGCAAAGTCTTATTCCAACATGGAATATCAGATAAAAAATTTCTAAGGCACTCGACTTCTTCACCCGCTTTATCTAAAGCGATGAACTCTGATTGCATTGTTGGCCGAGCTATACACGTTTGTTTTGTGGATTTCCACGAAACTGCACCCCCTCCAATACCGAAAACATATCCTCTAGTGGAGCGAGAATCTCTCGAAACTGATTGCATCACAGTACCCTTCAAGTACGGCTGGATATCTCGAGTATTTTAGCCCGTATTCAAGGGTGTACCTCAAGTACTTAAGTACCCTTCTCAAAGCATTCCAGTGCTCATGACTGGGATTGCTCGTAAATCTGCTCAACTTACTCACCAGATAGGCCAAGTCTGGTCGTGTACAATTCATCAAGTACATTAGACTCCCTATTATCCATGAATATTCCAACTGAGCCACTGGTTGACCTTTATTGGCTACCAGATATATATTAAGATCAAGGGGCGTCTTACACCTAGACTGTGCACCGTCATAGGCATTAAATATCTTGAGCACTTTCTCTACATAATGAGATTGTGACAAGACAATTCCATCTTGGGTTCTGATAATCCTTATTCCAAGAATAACATCAGCCAAACCCATATCTTTCATGTCGAAATTTCTCTTTAACATTCTTTTCGTATCCATGATCACTTCATGGCTACTCCCCATGATCAACATATCCTCTACATATAGACATACAATCACAAATGTATTTGATGTACTCTTGACATAAACACATTTGTCACATTTGTTGATTTTGAAATTATTTGACAACATCACGTCATCGAATTTCAAATGTCAGTGTCTCGGAGCTTGTTTCAGTCCGTACAATGATTTGATCAATCTACACACCTTTCTATCTTGTCCAGGTGCAACAAACCCTTCAGGTTGTTCCATGTATATTTATTCTTCCAATTCACCATTCAAAAATGCCGTCTTGACATCCATTTGGTGAATCTCAAGATTATGCAAAGCAGCAATCGAGAGAAGCACTCTTATCGACGCTAAATGCGTAACAAGTGAATAGGTATCAAAGAAATCATACCCTTCCTTTTGTTTAAAGCCTTTGATCACCAATCGTGCTTTAAACTTATCAATCGATCCATCAGCTTTATATTTCTTCTTTAGGATCCACTTGCATCCTAAAGGTTCACAACCATCAGGGAGATCAACCAACTCCCAAGTATGATTTTGCATAATGGACTCGATTTCGCTATTTACAGCTTCTTCCCATAGTGGTCCATCTGGGCTGGACAGAGCTTCCTTAAGGGAACTCGGTTCATCGTCCAACATGTACGTAATAAAATCAGGTCCCAACGTTTTTGCCGTTTTTACCCTTTTACTACGTCTCGGTTCTTCATCAGTACCATCTGGTACAGAACCACTAGCAGTTTCATACGTTTGTTTATTAGAACTAGATTCTGCCCTTTCCTTCAGAGGAAAAATATTCTCAAAGAATATAACATTCCTCAACTCATTCGTGGTACCAATAGGTACCTCTGGATTTTCTTATTTATGAACCAGAAATCAATATGTTGTACTATTGTACGCATATCCAATAAATACACAATCGACCATCTTTGGTCCGATTCTCATTTGTTTGGGTTCATGTACTGAAACCTTAAGCCAAACACCCCCACGCTTTCAGGTATTTATAAGACGGTTTACGATTTTTCCACATTTCGTAAGGAGTCTCATCTTTCCCTTTAGGTGGTATTTTATTCAGAATATGATTTACTATTAAAACAGCTTCCCCCCACATGTTTTGGCTGAATTTATCAACATGGCATTCATCATTTCTTTTAACATACGGTTCTTGCGTTCAGCAACACCGTTCGACTGTGGAGAATAAGGGGTCGTCGTTTGATGAATTATGCCATATCCAGAACATATTTGTTCAAAAGGAGCTACATACTCCCCACCCCTATCACTTCAGATTATTTTAATCCTTTTGTCGAGTTGATTTTCAACTTCGGTCTTCTAGATTTTAAACCCTTCCACAGCCTCGTCTTTGCTTCTTAACAAATATAAGTAGCGAAGCCTTGTGTAATAATCGATAAAAGTTACAAACTACTTTTTACCCGTTCTTGTTTGCACACTTTTCATATCACATACATCAGTATGGATCAAGCCTAATGGTTCAGTACTCCTTTCCACCGAGTGAAAAGGCAACTTAGCCATTTTTACTTCAATACAAATTTCACATTTCTTATGTGATTCAATTTTAAAATTAAGAATTAATTCTAAATTCATCAACCGTTTAATTGCATTTAGATTTACATGTCCCAATCTAACATGTCATAAATCAGAGTACTCAACGGTATTAACAGAAATAGACTTTTCATTCTCATTGAAAACGGTTACACGGCTCACGACCATTACATTCAGTTTGAACAAACTCTTGTCGAGATAACCACGACCAAGGAATGTTCCGAACTTGCTAAGAATAAACTTCTTAGCATCAAATACTAGCCTAAATCCATGTTCAACAAGAAGATATTCGGAGACCAAATTCTTGCATCTCGTCTAGGACATGCAGAACATCCTTAAGCTTCAACTCCTTTCCAGAAGTCAGCTTCAGCACCACGGTGCCCACTCTAGCCACATCAGATGTGGAGGAGTTTCCCATGTAAATTTTCCGGCTCTTAGCCGGAGTGTATTCAGAAAACACTTCCTTATCGGAACACACATGACGAGTGGCACCAGTATCGATGTACAACTCATTTGGGTTATCCACTAAATTGGCTTCAAACACCACAGCCGACATATCAAAGTTGGTCAGTTCACCCGGCACAGGGCCGTGTTCAGCCACAAGGGCACTCGGTTTACCTTTCTTTTGCCCAGTCTTCTTACGCTTTCTGCAATCTTTGGTCATATGGTTTGGTTTTTCATAGTTGTAGCAAGTACCGGTAAACTTCCAAACCTTGGCTGGCTGCTTCCCTTTGCCAAGGGACTTTCTCTTGCTCGAGTTGCCTTGCTCCAGCAAGTTAACACGAGCCTCCATCATCAGAGTCTTCGCCGATGAATTACAGTTGTCCTCCTCAATACAAAGACGAACAACTAGGTCTTCAAGACTCATTTCCTTCCTCTTATGTTTGAGGTAGTTGTTGAAATCTTTCCAACTCGGCGGCAGCTTATCAATCACAGCTGCAACTTGAAATGACTCACTCAGAGACATTCCTTCAGCATGGCTATCATGCAATATGAGTTGGAACTCTTTCACTTGAGACACAACGGTCTTAGTGTCAACCATTTTGAAGTCAAGAAATTTCCGGCGATGAATTTCTTCGCTCCGACATCCTCAGTCTTGTACTTCTTCTCCGAAGCAGCCCAAAGCTCTTTGGTAGATCCAACCGAGCCGTACACATTGTACAACTCATTACTAAGTCCATTCAGGACATAGTTATGGCAAAGGCAATTATCTTGCCCCCAAGCTTCGTACGCAGCGCGTAGTTCAGCATTAGTCTCATTTTCAACAATGACCGGAGGGTTGTCCTTAAGGTATTTCACCAAACCCAAAATGGTCTGGTAAAAATGCATCTTCTGTTGTCATCTCTTGAAATTAAGCCCGTTGAATTTTTTGGGCTTCTCAGCAGTAGGGACATGGAAAGCCGGTACAGGATGAACAACAGGGTTGATCCGCTGCTGAGTGTAGGAACCATCTCCGGTGGATGCCATCAGTTCTGTAGGTCGAGATATTCTTCTTGCTATTATTAGAAAATTTGGGTGTAAAATTACACAGGAATTCTATGAACTGATATATATTTTTCATTTCTTACAATAATCTAAAATAAATAGAAAATTACAATTGAACTGAAAAATAAATTAAAACTTAAAAAACAGAACGGAAAGATTAAAGCCGAGGCGAGTAAAACTCTTTCCGCAAGAAGAATACGCCTCGTGTGGCAGCTAACGGTTCAGGCGTAACTTCCCCAAAGATACAACTGTTGATATCAAATCCAGTAACAGAGATTGAAGATGGAGATTAATCATATTATTGAAGAAATAATTCCGCAAGAAAGTAAACTTACTACAAGACGGTATGTATTGGAACAAATTTCCGACTTCTGAAGAATTACCGACTTTCAAAGATCCGACTTTCAAAGGTCTTCAAAAAGAACCGTCTTCACAAGAACCGACATCTAAAGCCAACGCAAGTAAACCGACTTTTAGTTCGACCGACTATTACAAAGTTTGAATGTTCCAACAGAAAGTAATCATTAGAAACATCTGATTGGACCAACGCAGTAAAAAGGCAATCATTAATGTTTCCCGCCGCTTCAAGCAAAGCAGCTCAACATTAAATGCATCTTTATCCATTTCAAGCAAGAAGACAAAGGCCACCGTACTATAAATAGCAGAATTTATGATAGTACGAGGGGCTGATAAAAAACACATGGTACATGGACTTCTAATGATCTCGGTTTACAACACATAACCGACTCCTGTACTCTTGTGAATATAACGAATAAAATCATATTGAACGTTTATCTTTATTTTCTTGACATCTACTGTGTTTAATTTAGAGTTGTTAATTCAAGACAACAACAGTTTGGCGCTAGAAGGAGGGCCGCCTCACTCCTTTCGATTGTTTGTCTTGTATACAAGATAATACAAGGATGCCGAATTCTGGGCGAAACGAACGTAATCCAGAAACTGGAATTAATCGTAACCCAACTCATACAACTGGAAATTCAACTGTGCCATCTACATCAATTGATTATTCAGCCTTGTTTCAAGATCCAGAGTTCTTGAAAAGTTTAACTGATTTTATGGCACGAACAAGAATAGAACCAACTGCAGCGGTTAATCTTCAAACTCGTCCTGCACCAGTTTCGCAAAGGAATGAAATTCCTGCTACATCACATGCAACTTCCCATCCACGTACACATACATCACAACATGATATTGCAACTCAAAATCGTGGAGTAGTTCCTGTACAAACACATATTCCTGAAGCAGTTCGATCAGAAGCAACTGCAGAAAGCCATTCTGGGCATCGACCACGACAGCCTACTCCGTCGTTGCCCGAAGTCCTACGACATAATCAACCTTCTGATTTACGACATACTCTTGAACAGAACCATACTCGTCGTGGGCAAAATGAGTTACGTCGTCTAATCGAAAGAAATCGTTTAAGACGTGAATCAGAAGAGCTGGAAATGCTTAAAAAGAGAATTGCTGAGTTAGAAACTCGGCAAGATGAACATGGAGAATCACCACAACAAATTCCAATGACAGAAGAAATATATCAAGAGGTTGGAACTCCTTTGGCCCCTCATTTGACTAGGGAGCTTATTCCAACTAAAGTAAAAGTTCCACAAATCGGCTTATATGATGGAACTTCCGATCCTGATGCTCATCTTGGTCAGTACACGTCTTGGATGGATCTTCATGGAGCAAATGAAGCACTCAGATGTCGGATGTTTTCCTTAACTTTGGGACCTCGAGCTCAAAAATGGTATCATTCTCTATCTCGGTATTTAATTTCCACGTGGCAGCAATTGAGAACAGCTTTTCGCTCTCATTTTATCGGGGCCCGAGTTTCTTTAATTCCCAAAGAATCAATCGCAAATATTGTACAAAAAGATGATGAAAGTGTAAAAGATTATATTACTCGGTTCAACGAACGTATACAAAATATGGAGCAATGCCATCCTGAAACGCTATTGGTCACAGCCATAGCCGGATTAAAGCCAAATTCATTGTTCTGATGGAGTATATGTCAGAATAAACCAACTTCCTTTCAAGATTTTCTAGCTCGGGCTCAACAGCATATTTTAGCTGAAGAATCAATGTCGGTTCCCAATATCGACTTTTCCTCGCTGAAGTCGGAAGTCGGACAAGAGTCAAAAAAGAAGAAAAGTAAATTCTTCAAACCAAATAAGTCTCGATTTGGGAATCCAAAGATGCCTGAAGTGCAAGAAGCCAGAACTAAATATCTTAATGAAGTCAAATCTAGCTATCAGACGGTATTCTCGGCAGGAGCAGCAACTATATTTGAAGAACTAAAAGGGAAAGGAATTCTTCCTGATCCACGACCTGTCAGAACTCCTGAGGAAAAACTTGATAAAACGAGATATTGTTCATACCATAAGTCGGTAGGCCATAATACTGATGAATGCCTTGGTTTACTTTCTGCCTTACTGCGACTTATTGGACATCCTCAAGTTCAAAGATTTGCCAAAAATGTTGATTATAAACGGAAGGGAAGAATGCCGGATTTACCAGATGATGACGACGATGAGGAACATCCAATTAATCCAAAACGGGTGAGATCAAGTGATAAAGAAATATATATGATGAATCAAAAAGAAAGAGATTCGATGATAACTACTGAAACGATGTGTCGAGGAGGATACTATAATCCTAACAATTCACACCATGTACCTCGGGTCAATAACAGTAGCAATACAATGTTTGAATCACGGCGGCAAATGAAGGCGTATGCTCGAAAGGCTTTTAACTCGGGTAAAACTGTTTTGACTACCGACCTCCGAGATAAAATTAATGCTCGAAATAATTGCCTGATAACATTCAATGTGGATGATGCTAGTTACTTTGCTCACCCTCATGCTGATCCCTTAATAATCACGGCACCCATCTGTGGAATACCGATACATCGTATGTTAGTGGACACCGGAGCATATTCAAGTATTATGATGTTATGCACATTTGAACAAATGGGAATTGATCCAGCCGAGTTGAGACCCTGTAAAGATCAAGTACAAGGCTTTAATGGAACAGTTACGCCAACCCTTGGTGAAATTACTATGCCAATTCGGTTTGGAATCCCTGGACAAGCTTCCAAAGTTATTATGGAAACATTTAAGGTGATGGATCTTAAAAATCAATATAATGCCATCATTGGAAGGACAGCTCTGTATAAACTTCGTGCTGCTGTCTCAATCTTTCATTATGCTCTGAAATTTCCCACCAATAATGGAGAAGGAACTCATTACGGAGATCAGTACGAAGCTCGTGGAATGGTATGGGTCAAACCTTGGCATGAACCATACACACCAATACACATGATGGAGAATGTTGTAGAAAACCGAGAAGATTCAACTCTTGTCAACTCGGAATCATATAATACCGAGATGGAACTTGACCTAGCACAATCAAATAATGATTTGGTTTATGATCGTGGGAGACGTCCTGGAAAAAAACCAATTAAAGAAGAAGATGAACTTGATCCTCGAACTCAATTCAAGGAGAAAAGCAAACTTGAACGAGCTGAACCATCAGAAGAAGTTGAAATAATATTCATCGACGATCCTGTCTGTCACAAGTCGGTGCAAATTGGGGCCAACCTTCGAGAACCAATACGAAGTCGGCTCATTCACTTTCTCAAAGCCAATTCCGACGTGTTTGCCTGGAAACATGAAGACATGAAAGGAATTGATCCAAAAGTTGCATCTCACCGACTAAATTTGGATCCAACGATCAAACCAGTGGTTCAAAAACGACGTAAACTTGGTCCTGATCGGCAAAAAGCTCTCGAAGAAGAAGTTCAAAAGTTGGTTGACAACAAGTTCATTCAAGAAACAAAATATCCAACTTGGGTATCAAATCCCGTTTTGGTAAAAAAGAGTTCTGGTGCATGGCGACTCTGCATTGATTTTACCGACTTAAATAAAGCTTGTCCCAAAGACAGTTATCCGTTACCACATATTGACTATATGGTAGATGCCACTACTGGACATGAATTAATGAGTTTTATGGACGCATATTCAGGTTATAATCAGATTCATATGGATCCTGAAGAAGCAGAACATACATCTTTCTATTCAGCCCGAGGATTATATTGTTATACTATGATGCCGTTTGGTCTTAAAAACGCTGGGGCCACATATCAAAGGGTGGTTAACAAAATGTTTGCCAAACTCATCGGGCATACCATGGAAGTTTACGTGGACGACATGTTGGTCAAGTCGGTTCATGCAGCCGATCACATTGATCACTTACAGGAAATGTTCAACATCCTGAGAGAATATTCTATGGTACTCAACCCAAAGAAATGCACTTTTGGAGTTAGTTCTGGTAAATTCTTGGGATATATTGTTACTCAACGTGGCATCGAAGCCAATCCCCTGAAAATAAAAGCCATTATGAATCTAACACCTCCCACTTCGGTAAAAGGAGTTCAAGCTTTAACCGGCCGACTTGCTGCTTTAAATCGATTTCTATCAAAATCAACTGATCGATGCAAACCCTTTTTTGAGTCTATAAAGAAAGGAAAATGCTTTGAATGGACCAAGGAATGTCAGCAAGCTCTGGAACAAATAAAGGAAACACTCCTTCAAATCCCAACTTTGCAGAAACCAATTCCTGAAGAGATGTTGTATCTATATTTGGGAGTAAGTGATTCTGCATTCAGTGCTGTTCTTATTCGTGAAGAAGGACGTCAACAATATCCAATTTACTATATCAGTAAAGCCTTACACGAAGCCGAATTGCGATATACGGCGATGGAAAAGCTAGCATATGCACTTGTTATTGCTGCTCGAAAATTACGTCCTTACTTTCAAGAACATTCAATAACGGTACTTACTTCTTTCCCCTTGAAGTCCATCTTACACCGACCTGACACATCGGGAAGACTAATCAAATGGGCTATAGAACTCGGTCAATATGATATTCATTATAAACCGAGGACCGCAATAAAAGCTCAAGTTTTATCTGACTTTATTGCCGAGTTTACTCCCGCAATCGAGACAATCAATGAAGTTCAATCATGGACGTTGTATGTTGATGGCTCTTTAACTCAACATCGAGCTGGGGGAGGAATCATTCTGATAGATCCTCAGAACAAGATGTTTTGTCATTCTGTCAAATTTCTCTTTCCAGCAACAAATAATGAAGCGGAATACGAGGCCTTATTGTCTGGGTTAAATCTCGCAGACTCTATGAATGTAAAGAAGTTAAAGGTATTCTCCGACTCACAATTACTAGTAAATCAAGTCCATGGAGATTTTGAAGTTAAAGAACCTCGGTTACTTCCATATTTGACGCTCGTAAAACAAAAGATGTCTCGATTTGATATTCAGTTGGAACACATCCCTCGTTCACAAAATGTTCCAGCTGATGCTTTGTCCAAACTTGCATCAAGTACCGGATTGGAAGATGTCAAATACGTCCAAGTCGGTCACCAAGAAATGCCTTCTATTTCCGTACCCGAAGTCTTAAATACCGAGTTACAGAAATCACCGACTTTGATGACACCGATTACAACATATTTGGAAACATGAGCTTTACCTCAAAATCCAAAAGAAGCCCGAACTCTTCGAATTCGAGCTGCTCGGTTTACACTGGATAATGGAATTCTTTACAAACGAGGATACTCTCTTCCCTTGCTGAAATGTCTAACTGAGTCAGAGTCAAGATATGTCCTTGAAGAAGTTCACGAAGGACTTTGTGGAAATCATCATGGAGCGCGAACATTAGCATATAAAATACTTCGTCAAGGATATTATTGGCCGACTTTGAAAACAGATGCAATAAACTGGGTACGTAAACGAAATGTCAAATATTCGCCCCAAATGTTAATCAGTGCCCAGAATCTCTAAAGTCAATTTATAGTCCGTGGCCATTTGCTAGATGGGGAATTGATATAATCGGTCCACTTCCAACTGCAAAAGGAGGTGTTCGATTTGCTATTGTAGCAGTCGATTATTTCACTAAGTGGGCCGAAGCTGAACCACTAGCTACGATAATCGAACAGAAAGTGGTAGACTTTATCTGGAAATCGATCATATGCCGGTTTGGTATACCGAATTCGATAATAACCGACAACGGTCGACAGTTTGAAGGAAAACGACTTGAAACTCTCTGTGAAGAATATCAAATTAAACATTTCTTCTCTTCTCCATATCATCCTCAGTCCAATGGGCAAGTCGAAGCAATCAATAAAATTATCAAAAATGGTTTGAAAGTTCGACTTGATGCAGCAAAAGGATCGTGGCCTGAAGAGTTACCACATGTACTGTGGGCTTATAGAACGACAGTGAGCCATGCTACAGGAGAAACACCATTTTCTTTGACTTACGGATCAGAAGCAGTTATCCCTGTTGAACTCGGATCTCCAACTTATCGGGTAATGCATTTTCAAGATGAAACCAACTCGGAAAATCTTAAAGTCAACCTGGGTCTTCTGGACGAAACTCATCTCGTGGCAGAACTCAAGAATGCTGCATACAAACAAAGAAGTGAAAAATATATCAACTCAAAGATGAAGCCTCGAACATTTCAAGTCGGTGACTTGGTACTGAAAAGAATTATTGGACCGGATCCGGGGCCTTTGAAACCAAAGTGGGAAGGACCATTCAAAATCAATCAAGTACTCCCGAAAGGTACTTACCGACTCGAAAAGCCAGATGGACTTGTTCTTCCATATCCATGGAATGCCGTGTATCTGAAAAAATATTTTCAATAAATGTTCTTGATGTAACAATGACTCTGTACACATTTTGATGTATATAATAAATTTGTGTGCTAAAGAGTCTCTTAAAAAGAGCCGAGAAATTTTAATCGGCATACAATTAGTCTTTATTTAGCCAAGGTTAAAACTTGGACAAGACTAATACTTTTTCTTCAAAAGAACCGAGATACTTTAACTCGGTATACAATTAGTCTTTATATAGCCAAGCTTATAACTTGGACAAGACTAATACTTAAAATTTTTGAAAGATATTTCAAATTTAAACCGAGCCTTATTAACTCGGTAAGTTATATCTTTCTCGACCAAACTAATAACCTTCAAATACCAAAGTTCAGTGACTAGGAAAGGTTATGGACAAAATGAAACTAAGATTGGATTGTCTTTAGATTCAAATCCTGAAGATTGATTTGAAGTAAGATAATGTCCAAATTTCCATCTGAAAAGGTGGTGTCCACTTATAAAATTAAGTTTGGCCGACTTCTTAACACTTGAAATATTCAGCAAAAGTAAAATGCCATGCTGGGTATAAATTATGAATGAAAGTACTTAAAACGAAATTTTCATTCATACTAATAAAATTATCCATTACAATAGAAATATTGTGTCTCGACATACCGAGAACACAATTTAAAATAAAAAACAAATACAACTAAGCTGACTTCGCTGGATTATCAACCGTCTCAACTGTCTTGGCCGCATCAGCATTGTCTTCATCCTTGGCTGCTTCTTCTGCATCATTCTTAACAATTTGCTCGTACATAATACGGCTGATGATGTTGAAGACCCGATCTTCTTCAACCTTAGCAGCCTTTTCAAGTTCAGAAGGAGTCACGGGGACATACTTGTTCAAAATTGTATTTTCTTCCCTGATTTCAGACATCTTGGCCACCTCTGGTTGATCATCCTTCTGCGACAACTCAGCTACTTTTCTTTCAAGAAAAGCCACGACCGACTTCTGAAGCTGCTCAGGAGTCATCTTCTCCAATTCTTCCTCCAAGCTTACTTCGGTCAAGGTCTTAACATAGATGTTGGCCAGCTCGGTTTTCTTCTCCTTCTCACCCTCGAGCACCATATTAACGAAGGCACGGCGTAAACGAGCCTCCCTTTCTCGGCTTGATTCCGAAACTTCAGAATTTGTTTCAGCACCAATGGAAGCAAGGAGGCCCTCACAGAAATTCTTCTCGTCTTCGTCGGCTTCGATATGAGTCGTCGCAATAGAGGGATTGAAATTATGACTTTTAATTTTATGGAAAAGGAATTGGCGAATTACCTCGATATCATATAAACCGTCATCAAAGCGCTCAACCATCCAGCGCAAATTCAGACAAGTGTTCATTTCAAATTCCCGGTCTTCGTCTTCAGAATCAGAGTCGGCTTTAGCCTTGAGTCGGTTCGCCTCTGCCTCAAGAATCCTCCCGGCTCGGAGACCATCGTTGTACTTTTCCTCAGCAAATTTAATTTTCTCTTCTTGAAGCTTGCTGAGCTTAGCCAAATGAACGTCTCGGTCTTTCTTCAACAATTCTTCGACCTCAGACCGACTTTTCCGAGTCACCTCGTGGGCTTCTTGTTCCTTATGAAGGAGACTCTCACACCGAGAGAGCTGTTCTTCAAGCATTTTGACGCGCTGCTCGGAAGTGATAATCTGACTTGTCAGCTTTAGAACATCATTGTCGAGGCTAGTCTTATCAACCTTCAGGGCCTCAATTTCCCCTTGCGCGATCGTCAATTGCTCAGCTTGCTCTCCGATCTTGATTTGCAGCTCCTTCTCTTTGGCTGCTGCTTCCTCTTTCAGAGATGCAAGTGCTCCATCTCTGAGTTCGAGTGAGTGTTTCTTTTCCTCAACCTGGGCCGCGTTAAGTCGGAAATCATCCTCGGCCATCACCAAACTAACAAGCGCGCGACCCAGGCAAGCTTTGGCATACTTAAACTTATACGCACTCGCCAGCGAGGACACGCCGATCTCGGATCTCGGATCCCATACCATCATAGGGACCCGAGCAGCATCAATAACATGGGCAGGTAGTTCGACTGTGCTTGAGATCTCGGGAATCTCAACTGATTCAAAAGTCGAGAACCACTTCTCGACCGATTCCCGAGGCTGCCTGAAATTCAAAAATCTCTCTTCATCAATTGGTAGGAAGGATCGATCCACAAGCGGTTCCTTCTTCTTCTTTCCACGATCACCAACATCGTGTTTCTTTTTTCTCCGTTCCTCGGTAGCCGGAATATCCTCCACATGCCGTTTCTTTGACCGAGTAACTGGCACTTTACGTTCAGCAATAATTTCATGGCCACCATCAGGCTCATCTGAGGCTAGGTCAATGATAGGTGGATTCTCAACTGGAGTAGCCTCAATAACAGGCTCAACTTCAGACGCAGTAGCGGTGGCAGCAGCAATAGCGGCCATCAGACCTTCTGCTGCAATAGCCAGAGGATTCGGTTGCGGCACCACGATCGCAGCCGCCGACGTCGCACCATCACCAACGTCGGTTTTCGGCGGATTCATAATGGGGTTCTCTAAGTAAGCCTTCACCAACTTCTTACGACCCATTCCTGTCAGACGTAATTCTTTACTCTTTCCGACTTTAGTTCTAAGATCTAAATCCGGACTCTTTTGGCGGAAAGCTCTAGCGTCACGAATGGTCTTGAAACCTAGAACTCCAATGAGCGGATAATAAACTGCAAAGTAAGAACAACACTGAGTTACAACGGTTCTCGAAAATAACCGACGTCAAATAAGATGAAAATTATACTCAGGACTACCTGGTTGGAACGAACTGTCAGAAATTTCGGGACAAAGACCGACAGCTCTCAGTCTTGTGTTCTTCAGAATCAACTTGAAGCTACGTTGAGTTTTCTTTAATTTGAATAACTCAGAAATCCTTTGCTTCAGAGTTGAACTAAGCTTTGATCCCTTGCTCTTGGCTGCAAATAACAAAGCGTGGACCTGTTAGTACAAAAACAAGCAGTCAGAATAACTTAGTAAAAAAGGAGTCAAGCAGAAACTTACAAATTGCAGAATTAATATTGATAGGGATTGACATCCCATCAATTGTGGGTTTCGAAAAATTCGGAGTCTGCCAATCTCCCCCGACCCATAGCCACTCCTCTTGAAATCCATGGAGCGACTCGGGAATGTCAGAAACCAAGTCGCCAATTTTCAGCCCTTCTTGAGGTCTTCCCGCACAAGCGTAACAAATTAGAGGATCTGCTACTTGTCTATCAGTACATCGTCTAAATGATATAAATTTCTGATTTCCTCAACGGTCGGCATGTCCCAACCCTTCTCCTTCAATAGCACCATAAGACCGATAATCCTCTTCCATGAATTCGGTGCTATCTGGCAAAGGCCTATTCCCCAGCTCCTTAAATAATCTGTGATTAACGTAGACAGGGGAAAACGAAGTCCCGATCTTAATGAGTCGGCAAACACGCCAACACAACCCGGTGGCGGACAAGTAATCCTTTCGCCCGGATAAGGCGCGAATAACTTAACCGACGAAGGAACATAGACCTCTTCTCGGAGAATGACGATGTCGGCGTCAGTAAGAATACTTGGTTCTCCCCTGTATTCATCAATAGGTTCGGGCCATCGACGAGCAGGACGTCTCCAATAGTCAGGAAGTGACATAGCATCCTCTTCAACTCGTCTATCCTCGTCGATAATATCCTTATTAAGATTCAATTGTTTCACCAACAGGGGATCCCATCGATAATACTCGAGAGGCAATTCCAAATCCTCATCGGTTAAAATCGGAATATCAGAAATCGTCCTACTACTACTATCCTCAGTTCGTGTCGACATCTTTCTTTCCGAAATCGATAAAATTAAAGAAAGAATTCAAAACGGAACAAGAAAATGGGAAGAATTAGGGCAAATTCTTACCGAGACTTTTCAGAACCCTGGATTGACGAAAAGATCACAGAAAAAGCAAGAGCGCAAAGAAAATATGCAAAGGGAAGATTACTGAAAGAACGCAACAAATACCAAAGAAATTTAAGGTACATAAGTTTTTCGCGCATCGAAACTGACTTTAATTTATAGGTTTTGATTTATGACCGTTAGAAGTATCCGGAAACGGCGCGTGTAACGGACGTGTCTTCAAAGAACATAACGTTACAGTAATTATTAACCTACGTGGCCACATCCTGAAACGCCATGTCGTTATAAATTTATATCCGTTGGACCCATTTAATGCGGACACGTCTTTTGAGAACCGCCATGTCAGATCAAATGCTATACAAAGAATGTCAAATAAAGCAAAGTGTTCTCATGTCGGTAAACAATGCAAAACAAGTCGGAATAAAGTGGAACAACAGACGACATCAGCAACTATTCAAAAAGCTTCAAATACTTACTGATGTCGGGGGCCTCACTGTTGATATCAAATCCAGTAACAGAGATTGAAGATGGAGATTAATCATATTATTGAAGAAATAATTTCGCAAGAAAGTAAACTTACTACAAGACGGTATGTATTGGAACAAATTTCCGACTTCTGAAGAATTACCGACTTTCAAAGATCCGACTTTCAAAGGTCTTCAAAAAGAACCGTCTTCACAAGAACCGACATCTAAAGCCAACGCAAGTAAACCGACTTTTAGTTCGACCGACTATTACAAAGTTTGAATGTTCCAACAGAAAGTAATCATTAGAAACATCTGATTGGACCAACGCAGTAAAAAGGCAATCATTAATGTTTCCCGCCGCTTCAAGCAAACAGCTCAACATTAAATGCATCTTTATCCATTTCAAGCAAGAAGACAAAGGCCACCGTACTATAAATAGCAGAATTTATGATAGTACGAGGGGCTGATAAAAAACACATGGTACATGGACTTCTAATGATCTCGGTTTACAACACATAACCGACTCCTGTACTCTTGTGAATATAACGAATAAAATCAAATTGAACGTTTATCTTTATTTTCTTGACATCTACTGTGTTTAATTTAGAGTTGTTAATTCAAGACAACAACAACAACGGCAAACGTCTCTAAATCTGTAGCACACCAGATTTACGAGTTCCAGTGAACTAGAACGGAGTCGAGTATTGAGCACTTAAAAATAGGAATAAAAATATCTCTCTGATAATTTTTCTCTATTTTTATCACTAATATTTATATCCCTCTAATATTTTCTTGGACTGAATATTTTTCTCCCTCTTCCCTTTCTCCTTTCCTCTCTCTTCCTTTTTTCTTTCTTCGTTTCCATGTATGTGCCGAGTTGAGTCCTCCCATATTTATAGATGGAGTGGAGCAAGGGGCAGACTTCTCACACGCGTAGCAATAATGAAGTGTTTCGGAGGATGAGTTGGAAGATGCCATTAATGAGGTGGTGATGCCATTAATGAGGTGTTTGAGAGGATGAGTTGGAAGATGCCATTAATTGACACTCACATGTGTCGAGTGGTTGTGGAGTTGACACAATTAATGAACTAAAATAATTACATCCACTTTTACACTCAAACAACTAATAACATACACAACATTATATATCAAAAAGTAAAAGGAAGAGACATATAGGATATGAAGTACTGAAATAAAGAACGCTTACATTGTTGCATTTGACAACCTGATATACTGATTTTCTCGATATGCTTTGTTCGCATGGTTGTTGAAAGTGTCGTCAAATTTGAAAGTTTGAATTTCTTCCTATGCCTTACAATGGTTGCAAACACGCTTGCAATATCCATTAATTTCCGGAGCTTCTGGCTCCGTGAAGTGCACAAGTAATATATTGGACGTGAGTTTCTAGCTTTGAGTCAGAGTTAGTTCAGGTTCTTCATGGTCCTCTTCTTCTTCAAAATCGGCCATCATGTGTTGTGATGTCACTTGCTTCATCTGGCCAAACGCCATCATTGGTGGAAGTGATAATTCGTTCAGTTTGCTCCGACATCCAATCGTCGGGAACATAATCGTAATAACTATAAAGTTTTAAATTAGCGGTCGTATAATACACTGGTGAATGTACTAGTTAGAATTATAGAACGGAGGGGGAGAAGAGAGCAAGAAGGAAAAATTATCGAGATCTTGGTGTGAAGAAAATGGTTGGGAAGGGAGGTACTTATAGTTGTAGGGAAAANACCATCAATATTTTTCTTGGTAAATTCATGAACATTTATAAGTTTTAACCTCTCGTACATCTTCGCCAGTCAACATTTGTAAACCACACACGACCAAATTATGAATGTTTACAATATTAGTCTTACGCGGAACTTGAAGTCTTGAACAATGTTTAGAAAACATGGACCACAGTTGGTCGGAAGCGTACGTAGACACTTGAGCTTTTCTTTGAATCTAACAGCTAATAAGGAGGAACAAAAATTGATGATGCTTCAAAATGAACTTTTGGATAACATTACAAAAATCACCCCCATTATTGTTATTTTTCATGTGTACTTCTAAACTAGAGCTGAGAATCACTTTTCTTTAGAGCTGCTATGTTTATCTGCATTCATCGAATGTCATAAATGCGGCACCATAATCTTAAAACTTGTGTTCAAGGAAACTGAAGAAAACAATTTTCATTGGGTATGACGGAATCATCTGTCGGATAAATTCGGCAGCTGTATTTTTATTATCAGCAAAAATATACGAGGATCACCTATTGGTATCTCAAGCTACTCAAGAAGTTAACATGTGGGGCAAATGAAGGGAAAGGATGAAGAACATCTATTATACTCACCATTAATTTCCAGATAAGTCAGCACTATTTTCTTCCCAAGTCCTACTTCCAAATTTCTGCTGCTCAATTGTCCAATGCAATAATTATATACACCAAAATGACACATAACAAAAACACTTATACAATTACTTAACTGTGGAAGGGTTGATGTCTGGACTCTTGGAAAGAATTTGAGTATGCTTCTATATAGATGGAAACATATTTGTATAAATAGTTGAGTTGATTATGTTGCTGCAGATGAAAGGCTACGACTCTCGGTAAATCGGTTGAGGATTCCACTTGAGATGCAAGTTAATTGTTCCCGATTTAGCACCATCAAGTGGGAAGGAGTCTTTATATTCACCTTCCATTAGAACCCTTGTCAGTGTTAAAATGCATCTCCCTATATAATCCTGCAACCAATTAAGTTTTTTCAGAAAAATATGCCAGGGAACAAAATTTGGAGTTCTTATAAGACACACATAGCACCATTATTGCACCTAGCTTACAGTGAAAATTGAATCATCACTGCTATAGCCTATAAACCGCGACAAATCTAATAATGAAATAGAAATAAATTACGACAAATCTAATAAAGAAATAGAAATATCCCTAGTTAACCCAGTTTTTTGGTTTGGATCCACGCCTAAATCTGACAAATCTAGAAACGAAATAGAAATCTCCACCTAATTACCTTGGTTTCATCGTACCAAACCTCACACCACCCCTAGTTCAGCAACAGATGTTTACCAATTTCTTGCCCATTTAATATTTTCTTTCTAAATAGTTCTGGAGCATGTCGTAAGTAAAAACCAAAGTCGATTTCTCAAATCTCATGGATGAGAGTCGATTCAATTCTTTGACCTTTAAACCCACTTCATATGTGTACAGTCAGGAAATAAGTTATGAATGAGAAGTAATTCCAGCCATGAGATTCTGTTTTGTTCTTGTTCACTAACATTATGTGCATATTTTCAAATAATAATATAAGTTACGTAAATTATTGGAACCTTATACGTGGTATTAGGAAATGACTCATGTGAAGAAACCACAACTATGCACCATACTTCTATTAATCATCTTCCACCAATAGATGCACTATACAACCACCGAGAACAGGAAAGAGAAGTACCTTCCCAAATGTGTCATGGTCCCATAGTTCTAGAATTAGCATGTCGTGTAATCCATCCTCAACAACAAAATCAAAAGTCTGATTCCAAACTGGATTTAAACTGTCGTTCACAACCTAGAAAAGAATAAACATTGCACTTTAATATTTATATGTTCAAACATAATGAATGCAGGATACTCAACTCATCAGGGAAACCCCACAAAATATTCCTAAAGTTCAAAATGGTGAAAACAAACACTCCATTCATTAGATTTATTCTCAACGCTAAACGAGAAGAGCAACATACCCTGGTCTTGTTCTTGGATCCAGTTTTCTTCATAGTGACCACCACATATGGATCAGCCTTCCCCATCAGGTCAGCCGGTGCCAAATCATCTGCAGATATGACAGTAACTGAAAGTACACCTCTTAAAATAACCTCCCTCTTTTTGTTACCGTCGCCATTTCCAACATCTTTCACTTCTGCTCCACTTTTGAAGACCTTCTCCAGTGAAGTCATAGAGACGTTCTGTGCAAAGGGATTAGTAAAGCCATTTTCCATGCCATTGGGGTAATAAAGAAGCTCCACGTGCACCTAGAATTGGCAAAGATGTAACAATAAAGACACCTATTAGTGTTTACGTTATAATACTTATATATATATATGTGTGTGTGTGAATGTGCATTTCCATTTGAACAATTCTCGAAAAAGCAGTTGGACATTCAAATCTATCTATATCTATGTTTAGTAAGAAATTGAATTGCCTAAAAACTCCTTGTATTTTGTATATTTTGAATGGAAACATTGTAGCCATGCAGTCTACTAAAACAGAAATTAAACGCCATAATGAAAAAGAAACCTAAGAAAGGTAGGAATTTACTCATAACAAAAATTTAATTTGTATTTCATGAATAATTACTTTGATCTCATGCTACATTAAGTTTTATCTACATGAGTGTCCACACCTACATGTATAATTTCATGTTTTATTTGTATGCATTGAGTTATTTCTTTCTATTTTTTTTTATTTTTTTTTTCATTTGTATGAGTGTTTCAACTGAATAGTTGTCCGGGATAGAAACTATGATGCATTTCTGGAGACAATTTCCAGTATGAATATCTTGTCAATGTTGCTTTACACAAATTAGAGTTTAAGACTAATTGAATATTTTTTAAGGATGGTTGGTTATCTGGGAAATACAAACATCATTTTCTGGGGCAGAAAAATGGTAGAACTGCAATGGAACCAAATGAACCTTCCAACGTCCAAGTGCCAATACCCGGTTAGCAATTACTCTTTCAAATAGCTAAAACTTAAACACCACCAAATGAAAGCTTCAATTTTGTATTTTTTTATAATTTTCTGTCCACTTCAACTAACCTCAAGCAATATTGGAATTTGGAAGCCAAACCAAGTCAAGGAAAGGATACAGCAAGTGTTAGAATTAGCAATCCCTTCACATGAGAACTTTGACCAGTTACTTTAACACATGTAGCTAATTATCTTTAAATTACTAATTTCTAGCCGCCCACTTGATCTACTCCTACCTTATCTCAAAACATTTACCCACTGCAAGCACCTCTTATAGAAAATACCTGATGACAAAGACCAACTGAAAATAGATCTATTACCTGACCCCTGTCTTTATTGTCTCTCTGAACATCCAAATCTTTCACCAATTTCAACCACACAACCTTCACCTTGCCAGGCTGAAGTTCAGCTAGCTGAATTTGAGCACATCCAATTAGTTCAGACGACTGGAGTCCTTCGTCATCATAAATCTTTACCACCAAATGCTGTGTTGATGCATCCTCAATTACAAATTCAAAATGCTCATTCCACACTGGATTCAATTGGTTGTTCTGTGGGAAAAGAGAAAAAAGTTAATGGAAATGCATAATCCTGCAATTCAAAAGGAGATCTCTGTAACAGAACAAGATAATAGATCTCACGATTGTCCTGCTTTTCTTCATTCTATCACGCAAAGGTCGCACGTATAAAACAGCATATGGATCAGATTTCCCTATGATGTCCTTATTTGTTAAGTCTTTGGCTTGGACAAGCTTCACCTCCAAAACCCCAACCGGCTTGAGCTCAAGGTCACTAAGAAACAAAAGAGATAATGCCAACTAATTCTCTCAAGCCAAAAAAGGTTCGTGTCCAATTTGACACGGCAGCTGCTTAGGGATCAACACATAGAATTTGGGTCTTGACACCAAAAATAATGGCAGCCTAGCATTTTAAAACTTGGCCAACTAATTAAATTCGCAAGGATGGAGGATGGACTGTAATTTTTTGTTTAAATTTTTTTAAAAAACTTGTTTATGGAAAACATTGCTATCTTCGTTTTCTGGATAACGTGAGTGGCCAATTCGAAAACTAACGCTCTTTCTTCAAATGTAAAATACCTATAATCTCCGGGCAATATAGGGATGACTTTCCGAACTGGCCAAGTAATAGAGTCTTCAACGGCGTCCCTGATAGTACTCTGTAAAAATAAACGCTCTTTGAGTATATCCAGATAACATGATAATAACATCGTGAGGTTTATAATGTTGATTCGTCGATGACTACGAAATGATCATACATGAATAAAAAAAAATCTATTGTTTATGCTGAATGTTTCATATATACCAAAAAAAATTTCAAAAACAGAGAGAATATGTTCACTAATAGTTTTCTCAATAAATTTTCTACTTTAGTCACATAATTATCATAAAAATATGGACTTAGATGGAGAAAATAGAAACACAATAAACAGACCTCAATGGCATCAGAAAGGCCAGGAATTGTTGATATATCTCCTCCAATGACTTTAAGTGTAAAATCCAGCTTTTTCTGAAAACAAAACAGAGAACCCAATTAGACTCTTCTATTTTAGTGGCATTTCCTCGACAAGTGCATAAGGGTATAAATTGTCAGTGGATGGTGAATGTGAGCAATGTGAAGAGTCTAAGAGCTCCATCCTTTCTTATCTATATAGTATCTAAATGTGATAAATAAGGAACAATTACAGAGCAAGCCATGCATAAAGATTACTATGGATGAATTTGCTTATACATACACAATTGACCAAGACATTTCTCCGTTTAATATGCTAAATGATTCTTGAAGAATCAAACAACCAATTAGAGGAAATACCATACTTTTTGGCGCAATGAAAAGCAAACAGCTCCAAAACAAGGAAATTCATCAACTAGTGGTCTGAATATCAACCTGAAGACCCCAGTAAACCCAATATTTTTCACCTACATCAGGGAAAAAAAAAAATGGATCATGTAACAGTCAGAAGGGAAGTATTACATAAAAGGATATACAAATAAAATGGAGGATATAACAGTATGTCAAAATATATATATATATATATATATATATATATATGATTATTGAATTAATTCCAGGGTAGAGATTTGGAAGTATATACATGCATTGCTTTTAAGGCATTGTACAGAACAATTGAGGTTACTGATATACTGACAAATAGTACCAGTACTTAATCATGTATGGCATAATTGTTTGTCCACCACATATGGCTTTATCAGCACTAGATTGTACAATCCATGTAGTATTTAATCATGTAACCATAAAAGATTACCTACAAATTTGTTTTCTAACGCAGAAAAGCCTGATGGGAAATGAACTCCCAACATGTCAACTCAAATGTTATGAAGACTCCAAATGTTAATGGAGAAACTTGAAAAAACATATATTGTAAGGTCTGTAAGGATATAATAAAATTCAAATAATATCTATAAATTCACTTCAAATCATAGAGCAAACCCTAAGCGTCATCAAAGAGTGTACAAATCCATACGAGATGATCAAATTTCCATATAAATTTTGAATGAGAATCGAGATTAGTCAAAAGCGTTTCCACAGATGCAACTTGTTCACTTATTTTACATTGTAGATATAATGTGCATCATGTTATGCACATCATATTATCGGGTCTTAATAAAATATACATATATAGTTCACAACCGAGATAGTAATGAACTAACTAGCATGAATGGTCATGAATGGTTGTAGTATAATTTTGAGATTTTGACTAATTCATGCTAGTTGAATGTATTGAACACGAACGCGGTGTATAAATTCATTTGGTACTGACTTAGTAAAAACAGAAACTTAGCTATTACCCGTATAACCCATATATAATGACATGCACGTATATTTAGTATGTACTTATTTGATTTACCAAAGATCTAGATTTATTCATTAATTCAATAGACTCGGTGAGTTGTGAAGTAATGTTTTGTTTATATGGTGTGTTGTTGATTATATTTGGACATTGTGTCTTGACGCGTTGATGGTGTCCCTAAAATGAGCTCAAGAAAATTATTATGCTATCCTGGTGGATTTTGACTCGGCAAAATAATAATGCCAAGTGGTACGAGTTTAAGAATCAAAATGTTAATTAAAACGGTTATTGGTATCATAAACATTACAACAACAACAACATACCCAGTATATTCCCAACAGGTTGGGGTCTGGGGGGTCAGTTGTACGCTAGACCTTACCCTTGTAATTATGCAAGGAGGTTGTTTCCGTAGCGACCCAAGGTGCATTGCGCCGTTTGATATATTTTTTTTTTCTAGAAACTTCACTAATAGAAAAAGCACTAGAATTTAATTGAGCTATTTTGATCTAGTCCATTATTAGCATTATGCCAGGAGAATTGTCAACAATGACTCTTCCAGCTCCATTTGCAATGGACAAATGGTATCATAAACATTGAGAGACAAAAATCAAACTTGGGGTTAGACAGGAAGTTCAATAATAATCCTTCAGTGGATTGGATTATTATTAATGGGCTAAGTGTCGCCTGTAGGGTGACCTAAAACCCAGTCCACCTATCCTACCACACGTTCTACTTTTAGGGTCCCTGTTGTTGCATATAAATATACGAACAGTCTCTTGAACTTCCATGACTTCTCTTGCAAGAAAAACTCATGCACACTATTCTAAGAGATAAGAAATTGTGAGGTTTTGGGAATAGAGAAAGGAATGTGTTTCCTAAATCTACTACCAGTACAACACGTGATATTTCTTCCTTCTTTCTACGCTGATGACTAATCGACCTCGACCTGAGATTTGACAGCGAGAATCTGAAAGCTGGTAGCCCACGCGACGTTTAGACCTATTGAGCGGAATACGGCAGAAGACACTAATGTCGCGCAGCTAGATCCCGATCTCGTTGACCTAAGAATCGTCTCTGAGTCTACTTGATTCGTTTTAAGCAGTACGATTAAATCATATGCTCTATATTACCGTTGAGCATATAAATAATTGTATATTTCGAACGAGTACATAGAAGCCGACATTCCTCACCGAACCCAACACAAACATCATAGAAGAATTGAATCTTCACAATGAAGCTGGACTACATTAAATTTGTTGGTTCTTATGTGAGCATGTAGATCTCCAATGAAGAATAAGTCAACTGAATGGATTTAATGGATGGCAAACAAGGAAGTTTATATATAATTTAACATTCTACCTCAGTACTGGATAGCCAAGTTTATATCAGTGATTAAAATTGCGCACTGCGAGCCAACAAGACAAGCCTCCTTATGAAAGCAAGACAAGCTACTATACAAAACATAGATGTATATCATACAATTCACCAGTTATCCACAATTATGCACCATGATCAATTTATTCATTCTACTCCTAAATTGATAAATAAAATAAAATAAAAATTAAAAAATAGTCCAAGGCACCAGAACTATGAACATGCGAACTCAATGTTGTCAATTAAAGTTTCACTTTAAGAGTAGGCAGAAGAAAAAAGAAAAACTTGAAAAAAATGTTGAAGAAGCCATATTCAAACAGCAGGCAGGAAAAAATAGAAAAACATGCAGAGGCACAAACCAGATATTCAAAAAAGTATGCTGCCAACTAATATCAAATCCAAAAATGCAAACATATCCTAGCAGCCACAGAAAAAGGAAAAAGAAAAAGGAAAATGGTTAACTCTAGGCTGCCGGCAGCATCACCGGAATGATATCCGTAACCAGCACTCCATCCACAACCGATGGCAACCCTCACTCAGTTGTCCAAACAGAAACAGGTAGAAGAATACGAAAAACACAAAAAAAAGAAAAAAAAAGAAAAAGAAAAAGAAAGGGGAAAGAATAACACATTCTCAGTGACGCCGTCGCCATTACCGAAAAGCCACCATAATCTGGTCGCCTCGGTTAGGTGAAGAAAAGGCACAAGATTGAGAATTTAGTCCGAGAGAAAAAGGTTTAATTTGGAAATAAGAAATTAACCGCAAGTCATAACCTAACTTTTAAAATACCCTCTGCCCCTCGTCTCATCTCTCTGTGGCGCGCGTCTCACCGAGGCGCGGCGTTGCCTCACATGTGGCGAGCGCCTCGGCGACACCTTTTGAAACCTTGCCTCGCCACGGCTATTCGAGACGAAGAGGCCACGCCACGCCGTGGCGCTGCCTTTTTTAATCACTGGTTTATACACACTTTATCAGTAGCCCACACATATATCTTCCAAAGACAAGGTCATACTTCTTTCTATTTCAACAAAAACAAAAAGCGTACCCAGTTAGAAATACATGTATGCATTAAAGTAAAGATGACATGACGTCACTACCGGGCACATATATTCAGAAACCTCAGGGCTCAGGGGGTTTATTAGTTCAAATACACTTATTAACAAAACAAGGATTCTTGCTTGTATCACTAGTATGTAAACTTGTAAAATTGTTCCAGCACCATCCAAGCAACTTGCAAAATTGTAGCATATTTTTTCATGAATCCGTGAGAATAGCTGTATATTCATTATTAAATATGAGCTACTGAGTAAAGCACACAACCATCACTTGAAAAAGTGCACAAAATAGTATATTTTATGTGAGCAAGTGCGTGAGTGTGTGTGTGTGTGTGTGTGTGTGTGTGAGAGAGAGAGAGAGAGAGAGAGAGAGAGATGAGTGGTTTAAACAAGTTACCTGTACAGGAAGAGCAACACCAAGATAAGTTTTAATGTCAAGTACTATACTTGGGTTCCCATCCCATTGCATCTCTAACTCCATGGTAATTCCTTCACTGTCATCTTCAATAATTGAAACTCCTGAAGTAACATAAAACTAGTAAGTGGATGTGCTAACAGTAACAAGCTTGACTATTTAGCTGAGTCAAAGCTTACAATCAATATTTATATATATGGTATAAACAGGAAAAAGTGTGATGGACTAACTACATGAGCCACTGCCAACACTTCAAAATCTATAATTTGGAGCATAAAGGAAANAATATTAATCTTTGATTTTTGTATTGGCAATGGACTGGTTCATTAGAAAGAATTTGTCAAGCTTACTTCAGAAACCACCAAAGAGTTCGACACTAATAAGGTATATTAATCTATAATTTGGCCCTTATAAGGTAAATTAATCACGGGCTACCCGCACCTCTTGCTCTTATGACCTAGTCAACATTTTATATCCAGTAAATTCCTGCAGTTTGATTCAATAACAATCTACCATTTCAAATTGTCAAGGCACTAACATGATGGTTGAACTGCAATTATTCTCATTCGTTCGAACCAAGATTCCATGAATCTTTTCTGTCCAAAAGCTGCTTCACTCTGTTTTACTACTTGGAACAATAGCATACACTAATCCTGAGGGAAGAAAATGAAAATGAAAATGAACAGAATATGTTTCAATGTGGCCAATGAGTAACTCATGGCTGACTGGCTGTAAATTCAAGGGCAATCTTTGTATTATAATAAGTTTCCTACTAAGTAAATCTGTAAATGGCAGACCATCAAAGCCGTGGAAAATATATTATTAACTTCTTATTAGCTTATAAGCAATTATAATTTATCTACTTTGTACAAGAGCAAAATAGAGAAATGAGATAAAAACAACAGTGGGATGTTTGATTTCTTAAATTTAAGCAAAAATTTCAAGCACGAACACAGGAAGAAAAAACCACAATAATGTATAGAAAAGAAGGGGAATGAAAAAAGAAAAACAAAGTGGATGTTAAATTAGGTTACATATAAGAAACAAGCCATACACACACCTGTGAACTGCGGAGCTACAGTCCCAAGAGTGAACTTCGAAAAAGTCAGAGAAGCCAATATAACGGGCCTATATTGCTCTAAAACGGGCTCAACATTCGCCTTTATAAGCTCAGACGCAGCCTTCAAATCTCAACACCATCAAATATTAAGTCGAAGCTCCAAAAAAACAAGGGAAAGAAAAACGTATAAAATAGCAAAGAATTACCTCATTGACGTACGGCCAAATCTTTTCGAGCTGCAGATTGAGCCAAGTCAACTGAATTTCAAAGGAAGAAAAAAAAGAAAGAAGAAGACAAGAAAAGAATACAGATCAGTCTCAGTAAACCACATAATTGAACAAGAAGTACCTGAAAAAAAATAAAAAGGAAACCTTCTGGCGCTGAGAAAACACAACCCAAGAAGGATAATATTCCGGCGACAGTAACTTCCTCGAATCTTCCACCGTCATTCTCGCAAACGACGCAACCGTAGTAGCCTTCCCGCATGAAAAAAAAAAAAAGGCAGAAAAGGATAAGTAGCAATCAAAATCAGGCGCTTGGTTGAATACGAACTCAAATCAACACTTAGATTCAGTGAAGAGCACTTACGAGGTCGGAGCGGCGCTTGGATCGGGCGTTCTCGGAGCGAACAAAAGCAACAATCAGAAGCAGACCGACAACTAATCCGACCAATAATCCAGCCACAAAAGCCATTTGGTATGCAGCTTTCCGATTAATAGGAGGTCGAACTTGAAATGAGCCCCCTTTTGCTAACCTTTGCAGCAAATATACATAGATAAGGGAAGAGGGTGGAGGATAGAGATCCTCGATCGAACAGTGGCGAATGGAAGCAAGCAACTACAGTCTACATATACCTGTTAAAAAGAAAAAAGGAAAAACGAAAGGTATACTATGGCTAAAGTGCTTGTTGACTATAATTAGAGGTTTGANAAACTCAATGTTACTGTTGAAAGTGTGATTGTTTATAACTTGATGGGTTTCTCCTTGGGCCCACATTAAAGTCTGCACGTTACACGCACAGAAAACCCATACTGACCCACCCTGCCAGAATTCATTGCCTTGTCCTTCTTTTTTGACCAATTTTTGCTCATTTCAAATCGAAAGAGCTGTCTGTGATATGATAGCAGATAAATTCTCAATTTCTTCCTCCATAAAATCCCTCACCAACCTGTGCGGCGTATGTATCTCTCCCCACAACAATCTCTACCGGCAACAGAACGTGGTGAGGACGGTGAAGGAAGGACCGAACGGCGACCTGAAGAAACAACAGAGAGCACTGGCAGCATCTCCGTCACATCTCCGAAAAAAAAAGGACTCCGGCCAACAAAGGTACATGATACTCCTCTTTAATATCGAAATTGAAACGTACTTCAGATCAATATTTTTTAAGCCTGCAAGATTGTGGTTTAGGTGCGCCCCAAAATTAAGTTTTGAATATTTGAAAAAAAAATAATTATGTCGGATATGTTGATTATGTTACATCATACTCCTCTTTGTGTTACTTCGTTTATTATTATTATTTTTTTTTAGGTTCTTACTCCATCACCATGTTGATTATGTTTTATAATCATTGTTGAAGTTTAGAAGGTTCAATGACATTGGGGGTTTTTAAGAAGATGGTTTTGTAAACCGAAAAACATGTTCATGTTATTATATCGGTTTTTGTTCTTGTTGGGAAAAAGACAGTAAGGGAAAATTGGATGTACACTTTGTTGTAGTTTAATTGCTGAGGGCATCTAACCTTATGTACTTGTCGCTGTGTTGAAAGTTAATATGTTGGGAAATTTTGAAACTTCAATTCAAAGTATAGGCCATTTCTGATGTTACCTTTTATTTTTTGGTGTGTAGAATGTAGAACAAATATGGTTTTGTTTCATGTATCTCCAATTTTTTTATTTATTTTTACATGTGAAGAGTACCATACCACATTGTAGTTGGTTTGTTATATGTCATAATTGTAGATGTCATATACCGGTGGTATTGGTACTTCAACTGATAATAGTCAAGGAGACGCGAAATGGCCTCCCGAAAATGAAGCCCCATTTGTGAGTGTTTTGTTGGAAGAAGTCCAATTGGGAAACCGTGTAGCCGGTAAGTTCACACCTAATCAATGGACGACCATTCTTGGGAAGTTGACAGAGCGGTATCCTACTTTCTATCCTTATAAAGTCGCCCAACTGTATAGTAAGTACCAACGTATGAAAGTCCATTGGAAAAGGTTTCACAACATATTTACCAACGCTACGGGATGGGGATGGGATGAAAATAAAAATTGATTACGGGGACCGATGAACGTTGGAACCAATGGACAACAGTGAGTATTTTTTATCCATGATTTAACATACAAATTGTTTTCTATGTTACTGCTCTTTTGACGAGTGATTTTTGCTTGCTATTACTGTGGCATGTACTTCTCTTTTAATTGCAAAATATTTTTTTGTAAGGTAATTTGATTTGTGGTTGTATATGTTATATAAATTGATCATTTCATGAAGGTGATTTGCTTTATTTTGCAAGTATATATTACTGAGTTTTGTTTGTTAAAAAATATTTTTCATCACTTTTTATTGGTGCTATTGATGTGTTCTTCTCATCTTGTTAAAATTTTCATTTTTATGTCACGTGCATAGGCAAATCGAAGGGCTCATGACATGGAGGGTAAGGTGTGCAAGCACTATGAAGCACTGACTACTATTTTTTACGGCACAACTGCTACGGGGTCGAATGCGAGGGCATCAACTCAACGGGTGACCGATGAAAGAAGCATCGGTGGTGACCCATCCAGAAATGTCGGCCACGAATTTGTGGCGGAGGAAGATAACGACCCAATGGTGACCCCGACATCTCATGCACGGTATGGTAGACAGAGACGGTCCGTTCGTCCAAGGAGAGGCACAAAGTCTAGTTTTGACACGGCCATGTATTCGTGGTCAGACTTGAATGTATCCCTTAAAGAAAGAAACAACAAGCCCCCAAAGCTAACGACAATGGAACAAGCTATGCGCGACCTTCAAGCAATGCCAGATATGGATCCTAATCTTTTTCAATTTGTGTGCAAGAAGTTTCGGGATCCCACCAATCGAGCTATGTTTGCAGCGATTAATAGTGACGAGAGACGTCGTCTTACAATTAAAATATGGATTGATGAGAACCTCGGTGATGAGTGAAGGGGGATGGCGAACTTTTTTATTGCTCTTTATTTCTCGTTAGACTTCTCTATCTTCATATTCTCTTCAAGAGTACTATGTTTAACTTTGTTTCCAAGCTACATTTGCTACTGCATGATTATGTTATAATTTGTTTGTCGACATTTGTGTGTGTGTTTTTAGCAAATACATTTATTTGTAGAATGTCTTATGTAGACGTTAGTGACACACATGAGGAAAAGATCGATGATTTGCCTGAAGACATTGATAGTGATTTGGAGCCGGTGGAAGACTATGATCCCTTGGAAACATCCTTAATGGTGGGGGCTCAATTTCAACAACTTGTACACATTTTCGAGAGTTCATCGTCCGCATTTTCCCCATTAAGGAGAACCCCCTACCGAGAATCCACCTACACGGGTTTGGACTGGGTAAATAAACTGTGTTGATAAACGGAATTTAACAACGTAATTAAGGTGCATATGATCACAAAAGTTGCAGAAAATAGAGCTTTTATTGAGTTTTTTTTTTAAGTCGGTATTACAGTTGAAGAAGTCGGTTTTTCAATACAGGAAGTCGGTTTTCAGATGCAACCGAGATGTTAAATGCGAGAATTTAATGTGTCGGATCGGAATCCTCGTATCGAGTTAAATGCGGCTATTTATAGTAACATTCTACGCGCCTTTTGAGGAGAAGCGGCTGCCTTTAATGCGGATTGACAGCATAGAGGCGGCTATGACGTAAGCCGATATGTAGGCAATGATGAAGGGATGGGCAGTCCATCAGTTGATTGACTGACGTCGCCTTTTGTTGGCAGGAAGTCGGGTCTGCGTGAATTCGGTTTCTCTGCGGGATTTCAATATAGTGAGTCCCTTGTACCGAGGTGTCGATTTGATACCGAGGTGACCCCGGGAACAGATCTTCACAGATTGGACCTCTAACAATTAACCCTAACCATCTCCATTTATCTTCCTGGGGTGTCATTAATTTGCAGCATTTGAATTCTATGTTAACATAGAGGCTCCTGGCATTAAGGAGTACACGAATAGTGGTGCTTCTTGATGACAATTTCCTTCCGTCCGACCTCTATTTCCTAAGACCTCCTGAGACCCTTCCGAGTATCCCGAGGTGATTCCCTTAGTCGAAAATCAAGTGCTCTTCAATCGAATAGTGTGTAGGAAGCCATGAGACGGTTACAAAGCGGTTTCCAGATACAAGGAACGTGTCCTTTCTACTACTCTTCTTAACGGACACATATTAAAGATAACGACTGCCCGTTCTGACGGTTTCGGGACACATATACGCCTGAGATCGAGCTGTAAGGTTTTATGACGAGATTTAAGGCGTTTCTTCAAAAAGACGTGACGGTTACACGCGCCTCTCCATCCCCAATGGTCGGAAAATCCCCCATATATATATATATATATATATATATATATATATATATATATATATATATCGGCACGATTTCATTTTACGAAGTCTATATCTAAACATATTCTTTGCTTTTCGATTTTTCAAATCTTCTCTTTGCCTTCCCATCTGTATCTTCTATTTCCTTTAACCATTCCATTTGACGATTTGCGATTTCTCTCCAAGAGCTCACCCAAATTTTCGGTAAGCCCTAATTTTATCCTTCACTTTCCTTAATTTCTTTTTGTTCTTTCTGGTCGTGATAATGGCGGCGGTGAGCGACGAGCAAGCCAAACCAAGTAGCAGTCGGATCGTATCAGACGAGGTATTGGATGAGGAATTGATGGGGGAATACTACCGTTGGGACCCCATTTTCGTTGAGCGTCTGGAAATTCGCAGGAATAATTTTGAGGGGGATGTCGAGGTGGAGCGGGAGATCCCCGTCAAAACAGGGTATTGAAGTCGTCCGGCTCGACGATGGCCCAACGCCGACGTTCTATTTCTGGGAGAACCCAGCAGCATGACCGACGTCGACGTGGTCCTGTTGCGCGAGTCAATTCGGATCCCCACCTCGGTTAGAATTTTTGCTCCTTATCCAGGGGAGAGGATCCACTGTCCACCTCCTGGGTGCGTCGGGATTTTTGTCGGGAGTCTGAGGTCGGGTCTGAGGTTTCCTCTCGACAACGTGATTACTGATTACCTGCGTGATTGGGGTATCAGTTTTAGCCAAGTCACCCCTAACAGCTGGAAGAAGATCATCGGCCTTATGGTCTTTCTGGCTCAGAAAAAATGGTCGTTCCCAACGGTTGACGAGTTCCGGAGCATTTTCTTTTTCAAAAGAAGTCGGGAACGCGAAGGCGTTCCACCTATCGACTGCTTTTTCTGCTCGGCGAAGCCACAAGACGATTTGAAGATGGGGCAATTGATCACGGGAATCCCTGAAACCCTTCATGGCTTCCAAAATGAATGGTTGTGGGTTGGTGGGAATTGGCAATCTCCCGATTTTCGCCTCGAGATGCCAATCGATGGGATGACGGTCCCCACCCGAGTTGTTTTTTCCTTTCGTAAGTTTCTCTTTTATACTTGGAATCTCCTGACCGACTGTTTCTCCTTCGCTAACAGGTCGTACATTTTCGTATTTGTAGCCAAGAGGAAGAGAGAGCCCAAACTCGTTGGTGAATTCAGGGATAGACTTGACGAGCTCGCTAAGCTAACTGTCCCAGAACGCAAGTGGAGCTTGTTAGTGAAGAATTCAAAACTTGCCGATGCCGGACTTGGTGCGAAGAAATCCATCCCCAACTTTGAACCTGGTGAGTTTTCTTTAAATCGACTAAGTGGATTTTCCCTTTCCTTTCTTCGTTCATTTTGGGGATTGAGTTGGTCTTTTTATAATTTTCCTGCCACAGTTTATTATCCGTTGCTCGGCTTTTTTGGGTTTAAATACGTTCGGGAAGCCAAAGACCACCGACGTCAATTTCCTGCCAAAGAAATTGAGATGGGTCGCTTGCAATTTCTGGAGGGAGTGAAGAAGAAAGCAGTCAGCCGTGGCTCAGGGGGTTCCTGTGCTGGGGCCACGTCGTGCCCGCCCGTTACCGTTGCTGCGCCTGCTCCGGTTACCGAGCTCATTCCGGCACCCGTTCCAGGGGAAAATGTCGAGTTGGTGTTTACATCTCCCACCGTTCCTACTAAAGTGGAGAAGGAAACCGAGGCGGTCTACCCCGACCTTCACGTTGTCATATCAAGCTCGGAGGAAGCCGAGATGGCCAAAAAGGACGCAGATGAGTCCTCGACTCGGAAAAAGAAGAGGAAGTCAAAGAGGAAGGTCGGGGATGAGCCCGATGCTGAAGGCGAATGGCGGGCCAAGATGAGGCAGGACGTCGGCCAATTATCCTTGGAGAAGAGTACACCAAGACGGAGGCAAATCCTATTTTCCCTTGGTCGAGGAGAGGATCCTCAATCTCAATCTTCCGGAAGGGGTGATGGAAGAGTGGTTCACTTTGTTCCACTCGGTGGCGATTCCGAAGATCTCCAATAAGTTCCACCAGCCTCAGCACGTGATCGAGGCAGCTCGGGTCCCGTTAATGTCGTGGGATCCCCTTTCTGAGGCACGGGTGTCTGGATTGTCGAGCGCCTATAGGTTCAACTATGCTAAGGCTAGCTTGGGGAGAGCCTTAGTCGGTCTCTGCGCCATGGAGGATGAGTTTCGCTTGAACGCCGCCGCGCTCGACGAACGAAAAGACAAAGTGGAGCTACGCGATGGCCAGATTGCATCCTTAAAGGCGGACAAAGCTGTCTTGAATCCCGAGGTGGAAGGGAAGAATGCTTAGCTGATCGTGGCCTAGACTGAGATTGAGGAGTTGACGGCCGCAAGAAACGTCTTAAAGACGAGGTGCGTAAGCTCACGGCGCAGATCGGTGCTTCTGTGATGGAGCTAGAAACAATCTGAACCGCTATCTGAAAGAGAGAGAGGAGCTCCAGAAGACCCATCAGGATCACGCCGACAAGGAATCTCAATTATTTCGTCTGGCAGAAGCGCATGCGGCCGAGCTGGCCAAAGTGGAGAAAGAGAAGGCTGACTTTGGGGAGGTCATGCGCCCACAAGGGATCGAGGATGGCAAGGAGCTCAGCAAGAAAGAGTTTAAGGGCTCCGAGGGGATGGAGAAGGATATTGAGTTGAACACATGTCTGAACCTTCGTTGCGTAATTGATCGATTTCAATCCAGATTGTATGGCTTTCGGGATCTTAAGGCTATGCGGCTCCTGAAGATCGAGAGGCTTGGGTTCGACTCCGAGATCGAAAACTTGCATATCTCGGCTGACGATGATGAACGATGCTATTGCGAGCTGGTGTTGGATAATACCGAGGCAGATGTGGTTGCAATGGTTTCCCCCTCCCCCCCTGCCGAAGATAGTCGTAGGGCTCTTCGGAGAGCTTACGTTGATATGGTCCTTGAAGAGGAGAAAGAGAAAAGAGAAGAGTTTGTCGACGTGTTCATATCCACCCTGGCCGACATCACCGTTGAGCAGCACTTTGAACTTTTGACTCGGCCCAAATCAAAAAGGAGGTCCTCGAGTATGCCGAAAGGTTCGAAACATCTGCGGCTGAGGGGAACGCAGAGAATCCCCCGGCAGGAACCGAGCTAGTAAAGGGCATCGGCGACGTCTGTTGTAGCAAAATATCTTTTTACCGAGTACCGAATCGAAAGATTCGTCCCCGGGTCGTATCGCAAGGAAGGTTAGCCGGATATAATTGTTCGATTATTCAATCACAAAAGAAGATAAAAATCCTAAACAATCTAATTCAATGATTTGGGTTTCGATTATCAACTACCAACTTTAAATTAAATAAAGCACGAAATGAACAATAACGAATTAACTGAGAATTTAAAGAGCTAGGGAATCGGGGACAACTGCTTTCGGTTCTTACACAACTACCAGCAATCAATTGCTCGGTTAAAGGAAATGAATCGTCTATCGTTTAGAGGTTCACTCTCAATAACTCTTCGTAACAAGAGAGTGAACATATACGATTGACTATCAAAGCCAGCAACTCATAGACAATACTTTGACGAACAAGTCTATTCTAAACGAGCCTAAGTCGACCAATGTCTCCCCTTTCGGTTCTAAACAATGATTTACTAGGCTATATAGGTGATCAATCTATTAACCCTAAATTGAACTCAACTCGCATAGATATGAACAATTAAGAACAAGCAATTATAATCGAACCTAATCAATTATCCCCTATCCCTAGCAGATGGATTTAGCTACTCATAGTGGATTTGATCACACAAACATTCATAACCCAAGACATCATCATCAATG
>BKCP01004772.1:746107-757044 GCA_008636005.1 Striga asiatica
GTGCCAAAGGGGCACGTGAAAGTCGTCTTTGGTTGATCCTCAGGTGCAATGGCTACTTGGTAGTAGCCGGAGAGTCCATCCAAAAAGCAGTAGAACTGATGGCCCGAAAGACGGTCAAGGATCTGGTCAATGAATGGCAACGGGAAGTGGTCCTTCTTTGTCACAGCATTCAGTCGCCTATAATCAATACACATGCGCCACCCAGTAGTGATGCGGGTGGGGACCAACTCCTTCTTATCGTTCTCGACCACTGTTATGCCCCCTTTCTTGGGCACCACATGGATAGGACTGACCCACTCACTGCTCGCCACTGGATAGATCAGCCCTTCAGAGAAAAGCTTCAACACCTCCTTCTTGACCACCTCCATCATATTCGGGTTTAGCCGGCGTTGGCTATCGCGAAAAGGTTTGGCTCCCTCCTCCAAGATAATCCGGTGCATGCATGTAGATGGACTGATCCCTTTGATGTCTCCCAGACTCCACCCGATTGCTTTTTGGTTCTTCCGGAGCATAGCAATCAGCTCCTCTTCTTCCTCACGGTCAAGCTCGACAAAAATGATCACCGGTTTCTGTTGGGCATCATCCAAGAAGACATACTTAAGGTGCTTGGGCAGCTCCTTAAGCTCAAGTGTGGCCTCAGCTCGGGAATGGCCCTCTCCCGCTTCAAACAGCTCGACTATAGGCTCATCCTCATACTCGAAAACCGGCATAGATATCTCCTCGAACTCGTGAATGACCATCTCATCAACAAAGGGGTCGGCTAGATCAACAAAAGCACACTCTTCTACAAAATTCACTGAGGAAGCAGACATGGCTCCTCGAACGGAAATAGACACCGACTCTCCCAAAACGGTCATGTTCAGGGTCCCATTCTTCACATCAATAAGTGTATTCGTGGTCGCCATGAAAGGTCTCCCGAGAAGGATGGTGTGATCCTTCCCATTCTCGTGCACATCTCCAACGTCTAAGACAACGAAGTCGACAGGAATGATAAGCTTACCCACCTTCACGAGAACGTCCTCGACTATCCCCTTCGGATACCGGATGGAACGGTCCGCCAACTGGAGACACATGCGGGTCGGCCTCAACTCCCCAAGACCAAGCCTCTGAAAAATCGAGAAGGGCATGAGGTTTATTCCGGCTCCGAGGTCTAGCATCCCCGAAGCTACCTTCCCGTTCCCCAATGCTATCTGGATAATGAAACCATCGGGGTCACGTTCCTTCTTGGGCAAGTCGTGCTGCATGGCACTTGCCGCCTCATACACCACCACCTTCTCTCCATCCTCAAACTTCCTCTTCTTGGTCACCAAGTCCTTAAAAAACTTCCCATAGGATGGCATATTCTTGATCACGTCAAGGAGGGGCAAGTTAACATTTACCTTGGAGAGCATACTGAAAAGATCCCGAAACTGCTTCTCTTGCTTCTCGTTCCTAAGTCGGTCCGGAAAAGGGATACGCGGCTTGTATGGATTGGGCGACTTATGTAGCACCGACTCTTCTGTCTCCTTTCCCGGCTCTGCTTCCTGGATCTTTTCTGAATGAGTCTCCTTATCTTCGGGCTCGGGCATCTGTACTTTGTTGTCCACCTCCTTCCCGCTTCTAAGTACAGTGATGGCTTTAGCGTCCTCGGGCTGACTAGGCAACTTCCCTTTGTTCATCTCGGTCTCAATAGTTCCGACCCGAGTAGCCAGTTGGCCTAACTGTGTCTCAATGCGCTTGATGGAGGCATCCTGATTGACATCTCGCTGCTCTCTGTTAGCCATAAACTGAAGGATTTTGGCAACATCGTCTTGAATGTTTGAACTTGACCCGGCTTCTGGTCCCCTCTGCTGCTGCTGCTGTGGCTGGTAGTTCGGACGGGGCACAAAGTTGGGTCGAGGTTGTTGCTGCATGAAATTTGGACGGGGTGGCTGAAGGGTGTTCGAGTTGTTCGACCATGAGAAAGCTGGGTGATTCCGCCATCCTGGATTGTACGTATTCGAATATGGGTCATTGCCAGGCCGGGCTTGGTATCCTTGTAAGGCACTGGCATCTGCATACTGCTCACCGAACTCCTGGTCGAAAGCTGAAGGGCACACTTCAGACCTATGGCCTGGGACTCCACAAGCTCCACACGTGTCAATGGCCATGGTCTGAACCGGCTGAGCTCCTCGTGCATTAAGTAGACGCATCTGCTCTGTGAGCTCGGCTAACTGCTGGGCCATCACATTGCTTCCCGGCCCGACCTCGTTCACTACCACTCTCTTCCCTCGGCTGCTCTTCTGCGACGAGTTCGTGCTCATCGTCTCAAAAATCGCAAACATCTCCTCAGCTGTCTTTGCTCCAATATCTCCTCCAGCCGCATTGTCAACCATATACTGCAAGTTTTGATGGAGGGAGTCGTAGAAGCAGTTGATCAGTAGCCCCGGAGAGAGGTTATGATGAGGACACTGCCGCTGGAGGTCCTTGAACCGCTCCCAAGCCTCGTGAAGAGGCTCGTTCGGTAGTTGAGCAAATGAGACGATCTGCGACCGGAGCTCCTGGGTCTTCTGATGAGAGTAGTACCTCCCAATGAACTTCGTGTATACGTCAGTCCAGGTAGTGAGAGAGTCCGGTGCGAGGGTCATGAACCAGGACTTGGCCCGGTCCTTCAGTGTCTCGGGAAAACACCTCATCTTAAGTTGCTCTTCTGTAAGTCCGTGGAGAGGGAAGGTCTGTAGCACATTGTAGAATTCCCGAATGAAGTTAAGCGGGTCTTCATTCGGGAGCCCGTGAAAGGATGGCAGCTGGTTGTAATGGATCATCTTAAGCTCGTAGTTCCGAGCTTCTTGTGGCAACCGGATGCATGAGGTTATCGGCCCAATCGTCGGATGGGCTAGGTCTCGAAGGGTGTTGCGAGGCAGTTGTTGCTGTTGTTCATCCATGACGACGTTACTGCCTTCTGACGAATTCGGGGAGTGTTCGTTTCCTTCGTTAGTCTCGAGGGTAAGCTCTTCCAGCAGCTCCCTCAGGCTCTCGTTGACTGATTTGTTGATCGGAGAAAGCAATTTGCGTCCACTCCTGGTACGCATACACTAAAACCAACAAGGGTTACGAGCACCAATGATAAAACAAAATAAAACACGAATTAACACCTAACAAATAAAAAGAAATCAAGAGAAACACGGAAACAAGGAAAATCACAAGAAATAAGAGAAACACTAAAAACAAAATGAATAGGCGCACATTTATAATCCTAAACCTTCCCCGGCAACGGCGCCAATTTTGTTGTAGCAAAATATCTTTTTACCGAGTACCGAATCGAAAGATTCGTCCCCGGGTCGTATCGCAAGGAAGGTTAGCCGGATATAATTGTTCGATTATTCAATCACAAAAGAAGATAAAAATCCTAAACAATCTAATTCAATGATTTGGGTTTCGATTATCAACTACCAACTTTAAATTAAATAAAGCACGAAATGAACAATAACGAATTAACTGAGAATTTAAAGAGCTAGGGAATCGGGGACAACTGCTTTCGGTTCTTACACAACTACCAGCAATCAATTGCTCGGTTAAAGGAAATGAATCGTCTATCGTTTAGAGGTTCACTCTCAATAACTCTTCGTAACAAGAGAGTGAACATATACGATTGACTATCAAAGCCAGCAACTCATAGACAATACTTTGACGAACAAGTCTATTCTAAACGAGCCTAAGTCGACCAATGTCTCCCCTTTCGGTTCTAAACAATGATTTACTAGGCTATATAGGTGATCAATCTATTAACCCTAAATTGAACTCAACTCGCATAGATATGAACAATTAAGAACAAGCAATTATAATCGAACCTAATCAATTATCCCCTATCCCTAGCAGATGGATTTAGCTACTCATAGTGGATTTGATCACACAAACATTCATAACCCAAGACATCATCATCAATGAAAGAATTGAAGGAAAATACTTACGATTAATGAAAATTCTGAACTCAATCCAATAGTATCCAAATCCAAAGCAAGATAATAGAGGTTTTAAATCTCTAAAATCAAATCTCAAGATCAAAACAATTCAAAAGTGCGAAAAGAAAGAAAAGGAATGGTTTTCTCCAGAGAAAAAGTGTAAAAACAAAGTTGGAATCGTGAATAATGAACCCTAGGGTCGAATTCTGCTCTAAAAATCCCGTCCTCGAAATTCGCGCCCGACAAAGTCGCGAGTCGCGACTTACTCGCGAGTCGCGAGATGGACCTTTTCTTCACTCGCGAGTCGCGACTTCCTAGCGAGTCGCGCGCTGTCAAAATATAAATTTCTGGGGTTGAGTCGCGAACTATCTCGCGAGTCGCGACACTATGTCGCGAGTCGCGACATTATCTCGCGAGTCGCGAGTTCTAATCGACACTGCACCATAAGCCTCTGTTTTTTCCGCGGGCCGCGACATTCCCTTGAGTCGCGACATGACTCGCGAGTCGCGAGACATCTCGCGAGTCGCGAGATTTTCTGGGCACAGTTTTCTGTCGGCTGTTTCAGTCCTTCCTCGAGTTTTCTGGGCTCGGTAACGGATGTTCCTGATATCACAGTCTCGGCTCACGCAATTCTAACATCGGCCGGCACAACCTACCTCCTGAAAACACAACACAGAAAAACACGAAGCAAAACACGGCGAAAAGATACAAAAATATAAACTAAAGACAAAAACACAAAACGAACGAAACGGACCAAATAAACTACAAAAATCCTACAAATGGGGGAAAACGAAAAGAAAATAAGCATGAAATAAAGACACAAAAATGGGACAAACAACGTCGGCTCAATGACGGTGAGGATCGTGCCGGATCCACAGGCTCTCGATGCTGCTATCTTCTCCAAGTTGAATGATAAAATCAAAGACGCTTTGGGGGATCCCGAAGCTGAAGCCGGAGACTAGCCCGACGACGTCGAGAGGTCCCACGACGAGGTCGCGAAGGCTTTCGAGTAGTTTGACTTTTAGGGGGCTTGCCTTTAATTTGTTATTTTTCAGCTGGCTTTTCTTTTTCCGACGTAGGTCATCATGTTGGCACGTCTGTTTCTTTGCATTTTTCTTTTTGATGTTGGGTGTTTCCCTTTTTACATATTAATGAATGAATGTTTTCCTTTTCGATGGTTGTTGGTTTTTTACACTAAGTTATTGACCTCGTCGTTGCTTGAGATCTTGATTAAACTTTGGTTTTTTAGACCGATTAGTGGCGCAAGGGCCGTTTTTACATGATGTCGGTTCTTTGGACCGACTTAAGGCACAAAGGCCATTTTTTACAGAACGTCGGTCCTTTGGACCGACTTAAGGTACAAAGGCCACTTTTACAGAACGTCGGTCATTTGGACCGACTTAAGGCACAAAGGCCACTTTTACAGAACGTCGGTCATTTGGACTGACTTAAGGCACAAAGGCCATTTTTTACAGAACGTCGGTCATTTGGACTGACTTAAGGCACAAAGGCCATTTTTTACAGAACGTCGATCCTTTGGACCGACTTAAGGCACAAAGGCCATTTCTTACAGAATTAAGGCACAAAGGCCACTTTTACATAACATCGGTCATTTGGACCGACTTAAGGCACAAAGGCCTATTTTACAGAACGTCGGTCCTTTGGACCGACTTAAGGCACAAAGGCCTTTTTTTACAGATTTGGACCGACTTAAGGCGCAAAGGCCATTTTTTACATAACATCAATCCTTTGGACACAAAGGCCATTTTTTTACAGAACGTCAGTTCATTGATAGAATTTCTTCAAGTACATTGCGTTCCACGGATAACGGTGGGAAGTGCCATCTAGGTATTCTATTTGATAGGCCCGTTGGTCAAGACTTCGCTTATCTTGAATGGGCCTTCCCACTTCGGCTTAAGTGGCCCCAGATCGGGTCCCACAATTCTTTTAAGCACCAGATCTCCGACCTGAAACGTTCGAGGTTGGATTTTAGAGTTGACATATTTCTCACTCCTTCATTTGTAAGCGGCATTTTTGAGTTCGGCTTGCGTTCGCAGCTCGTCTATCAAGTCGAGGTTGGCCTTGAGATTGACTTGGTTGTGGCCTTCTTCGAAATTCTGTACCCGATATGTTGGGGATCCAAGCTCAACGGGAATCATCGTCTTCGATCCATAGGCTAAAGAGAAAGGTGTTTTGTCGGTCGAGGATCGAGCTGTTGTCCGGTATGCCCAAAGGACATGAGGGAGTTCTTCAGGCCAGACTCCCTTTGCGGCGTCTAGTCGTAACTTGAGACCATTCTTTATGATTTTGTTCACAGCCTCCACTTGGCCGTTCGCCTACGGGTGGTATGGAGACGAGAAGAAATGTTTGATCCTGTATTCTTCGCAAAACTCTGCGAGCTTCTTGTCCTCGAACTGTCTGCTGTTGTCGGTCACGATGGAGTTAGGAACGCTGAACCGACATATTAGTGATTTCCATATGAAGTCGATCATTTTTTGCTCGGTGATCGTGACTAGAGGTTCTGCCTCGGCCCATTTCGTGAAGTAATCTACCGCGACGACTGCATACTTGACCCCTCATTTCCCAATAAGTAAAGGTCCGATCAGGTCGATCCCCTATTTTGCAAAAGGCCAAGGACTAAACACCGACCTGAGTGGTTCTAGAGTCAGGTTGACATTTGGCGCAAATATTTGACATTTCATGCACCTCCTCACCCAATCTGCGACATCTCTTCTAAGGGTCAGCCAATAATAACCTTGCCGTAGGATTTTGTAGGCTAAGGCCTGTGACCCCGAATGGCTTCCACAGATTCCGTCATGGATTTCCTACAATACGAAGAGCGATTCTTGTTCGGGTATGCACTTTAACAGCGGGACCGAGTACCCTCTTTTGTAAAGCGTCCCGTTGTCCAACGTGAACCGAGTTGCTCGAGTTCGTAGGGCTCTTGCTTTTTTTGGATCCTGAAGTTGGGCCCCAGTTTTGAGGTATGTTATGATGGGGTCCATCCATGTGGGGATTTTATCTTCCGAACTCGGTCCAGCGCTGGCGATCTGTTTTACCGAGGTTGACGGTAATTCCTATCGACCGACCTGGACGTATTCTATATCTTCCATTCTTGCACTCGACGCGACGTGTGACAAAGCATCCGCTTGCACGTTCGAGGTTCGTGGAATATGTTCGATTTTGAATCGAAACTTGGACAACTTCTTCTTGACAAGTGCGAGGTATGGCAATAAGTGGGGCTCTTTGACCTCGAAAGTGCCGAATACTTGGTTAACTAGAAATTGCGAATCTGAGAAGATGTTGACATGAGTTATATTCATGGCCTTGGCCTGGCTTAATCCTGACAACAACGCCTCGTACTCGGCTTCATTGTTTGTGGCAGGGAACAAAAATTAAATCGAGTGGCAGAAGACCCGCTGGTCCGGATCGATTAAGATAATCCCCCCGCCAGCTTGGTTTGCTGTTGATGATCCATCGACGTACATTACCCATGGGTAGTCGTTGACGACTTTTTCAACTCCTGGAGTGAATTCGGCGATGAAGTCGGATAGGACTTGTCCTTTGATCGCAGTCCTTAGTTTGTAGTGGATATCGAACTGTCCCAGCTCCACGACCCACTTGACCATTCGACCCGATGTGTCAGGTCGGTGGATAATCTGTCGCAATGGGAATGCAGTCAACACGGTAGCAGAGTGCTCTTGGAAGTATGGTCGTAGCTTTTGAGCTGCAGTGACGAGTGCGAAAGCCAGTTTTTCCATCGGCGGATATCTCAGCTCAGCGTCGTGGAGGGTTTTGCTCACATAATACACCAGATATTGTTGGGAATCCTCTTCTCGGATGAGCACCGTGCTTATTGCTGAGTTGCTGACTCCGAGGTATAGGTACAACATTTCATCGGACTTCGGCTTTTGTAGAGTCGGAGGTTGGGATAAGGCTTCCTTAATGCTGACAAGAGATTTTTGGCAGTCGTCAGTCCATTCGAACTGTTTTCCCTTTTTTATCGCGTCGAAAAAAGGTTTACATCGGTCGGTTGACTTGGATAAGAACCGATTCAGAGCGGCGAGCCGACTGTGAGCCCTTGTACTCCTTTTATCGAGGTGTGTGACTTGAAATCCAAGATGGCTTTGATTTTCTGGGGATTCACTTCTATTCCCCTTTGACTAACTACATACCCTAAGAATTTGCCCGACTTTACTCCGAACGTACATTTTTTAGGATTTAACACCATGGAGTAATCGCGCAAAATATAGAACATTTCATTTAAATGGGTTACATGATCGCTAGCGCACACTGACTTTACAAGCATATCATCAACATACACTTCCATGGTACGTCCTGTCAGACTAGAAAACATTTTGTTCACCAACCTTTGGTGCGTGGCCCCGACGTTTTTTAGCCCAAAAGGCATCATAGTGTAGCAATACAGGCCCTTTGTCGAGTAGAAGAAAGTGTGTTCTGCCTCCTCGGGATCCATCGGGATTTGATTGTAACCTGAATACTCGTCCATGAAGCTCATCGGCTCATGACCCGAGGTGGCAACCACCATGTAGTCGATGTGCGGCAGCGGGTACCTGTCCTCCGGGCACGCCTTGTTGAGGTCGGAGAAATCAATGCATAGACGCCATGATCCATTGTTTTCTTAACCAAAATGGGGTTGAACACCAGGTCGGATACTTGGCCTCTTTGATGAATTTGTAGTCGATGAGCTTGTTGACCTCTTCCTCCAAGGCTTGTTGTCGGTCTGGACCGAGTTTGCGCCTTTTTTGGATGACGAGCTTGATTGTTCTGTCGATGTTGAGCTGGTGGCAGGCTACCTTAGGATCTATCCCTTTCATGTCCTCGTGCCTTGCGTTGGCCTTCAAGAATAGAATGAGCTCGGTTTGAATAGGCTCTGGGAGATCGGTTCCAATGCGGAGTTGTTTGTCGCATGTCGGTTCGTCAACGTAGATGACCTCAACTTTCTCTGATGGCTCAGCTCGGTTTTCTCTCTTCTTTTCTTTGAATTGGCTGCGCGGATCCAACTCATCTTATTCAACGACGGGCTCTTTGCCCGACTTCCTCCCTCGATCTCGAGTGAGGTCTTCCTCGGTCGGCTCACCGAGGTTTGAATTGTTCGAGGTTGGTTCCGTCGACCCTTGTGGGAGTTCCGCCAGAGTTAGGTTAACTCTGAGGTCTGGATTTTGCACGTCCCAAAGAACCGAGCTCTGATGAACGATGAAGTGACCGAGGTCTTTTCCTTTTTCGTTGTCGGAAGTTTCTATTGAGTGGACCTCTCGTGAAGGGACTGCCAGCACCAAGTCCCGGGCTTCCAGTTGATCCTTATAATGAGTACCTTCGCCATCAGCAGTGAGGAACTTGATTGCATAGTGAAAGATGGAAACGGCCGCCCGTAGCTTGTATAAGGCCGTCCTCGTACTCGTTGTCAATGTCCATAATCTTGAAGGTCTCCATTATGAATTTAGAGGTTTGCCCGTGGCCCCCAAACTGGATCGAAAGAGTGATCTCGCCCAAGGGAAGTGACACGCTTCCGTTGAACCCGTGGACTCTATCGTTACAGGGGCCGACGTCGGTGGGATCAAGTCCCAACTTGTTGAATGCTCGGAGCATGAGGATGCTCGAATATGCGCCAGTGTCCACCATCAGATCGGTGCTGTGATGATGAGTGCATCAGAGTGAGGGTGGTCGAACAGACTTGCGTCTTCCAATGTGAATATGATCGAGTAGGTGCGTGAATTGGTCGCTTCTCTCAGGTCGGTAATCATTACTTGCTTCCCCGAGTTGTATGCCTTTCTGGCATACGCTTTGGCTTGCCGACATGAGGAAGTTAGTTCTTCTCGGTTGGTGTTAACTCGGGGGACATAGCCTACCCGAGACGAGCTTTGAGGAGTTCGGATGATGTTGTCAGGATTTTAGAATTCCCTATTTCGCTTCCCAAGTCAGTCTTCAGCCGACCTGGAACCAATTGGTCTAAACATAAAGACCTCATTGTCCCCTTGTTGCAGCCTGATTCTCTTCGCATTCATAACCCTCTCGTCTTCTTCATCCTCGTCGGGAATATGGACCATCTGACGCCTTTCTTTCCCCTCGTTTGGTTTGGTAAACCTTTTCATCTGGGGGTTCCCGATGAGTTTCATGAGTGCTGACAGCAGGCTGAGGCACTCGTCGGTGTTGTGACCCGGCGATTTGTGATAATCGCAGTACCGGGATTTGTCCAGCTGGCTTTCTGGGGTCTTTACGGGTCGGGCTTCGGGGATGATCCCTTTCCCTTTGATTTCTTGGTAGACAGCCGCGGCCCCGACCGAGTAGATCAAACAGTAACCCGAGGTCAGGTCCTCCTTGAATTGTCTGCTGACTGCTTTTACTTCCGGGTCACTGGGGTCACCTTTGAATAGCTCCCTGAATTGTGGATTCTTCGAGGAGCTACCTGTTCGCCTATATTTTTAAAGCTCAACCGCAAGTGTACGGCTTCGCTCGCAGTATGTGGCAAGCAAGGTCGTATCCCAAGAGACCAATTAATTATTATACCAATTACTAGATTATGATAGTGTCAACTTTATTTAGACAATCGAATATAGGATAGATTAACTAAACTACAAAATAAATCAATGCAAATAAAGCAAGAATAAGAAAACAACTAGAAAAACACTTAAGAAGAATATATGGGAATGGTAGATTCTAAGACTATGGGTTCAATTAACAGTTGGGTTCCTTCAAATTTATCACAACTAACTATTTTCTTTATCTACCCTATAAGATGATCGCAATTTTAGCCTATCGTCCCTCTCGAGATCGATAAAACCGTAGATTAAATCACATATATTAGCGTCTCCACTCAACACATGCAATTCAACTCCAATTAATACAAAAGATCTAATATCCTCACAATGACCTACTAACCTCTCGATTCAAGCAAGTAAATTGTGTCAAATATTAAGGACCTAATATTGAACTCATCTCTCGAATTATGAACAATATTGTCAAACATGTAAAAGAATTGATCAAGTTCTAAACATG
>BKCP01004772.1:758790-768804 GCA_008636005.1 Striga asiatica
CTCGTTGGTTGAGTAAGGATCTTCTGGACCGGGTTATACTTATGTGGCTATATCATCTAGTCCCCCCCAAAAATTACTCTAAGCAGTCGACTGCTTAAGAGTAAATTTGGTGAAATATAATTGTCGCTTTCCTGTCAACCTCGTTCGTATTGATTTCTTTAGCAACTCGTCTCGTCAATCAATTAGGGTATGCTCCATCCTCATGATTGCTCTTTCGAATCAGTCTGACACTCTGACAGGCCCATTTCAAATTTCAAATTTTGGAAACCCTAAAGTGACGCGCGTCATTTCCTTCGCCGCCTCTTCGAATTCCGTGCCTCATCAGGATCGTTGGTTCCCTTGGTGATCCAACGGCTCACGTCCAATATTGTCTTCTATAAATATACCTTCATTTCTCAGGAAATCACTTTTTGCCCTCCCGAACTCTCTTGTTTTCTCAAGCTCCCTTAGCTTCTCCGGCAATCTCTGCTCTTCGGCTTCACCGGCGCTCGTTTTCTCCGACACCTCCGAAACCGCAGTTCAAAACAACCACGCCATCATGTGTAAGTTCTCTATCTCTTTTGCGCTTTTGTTGGTTTTTCCTTCAACTTTTTCTGGGTTTTGGGGATTTTCTGAAGTTCATACGTGTTCTTCATGAATTTCTTACGGATTTTGCGTTCAATCTTTCTACGCGCATATTCTTCTAGGATTTGTTGTTTTTGCTAGTCGCTGGCTACCGACAACTTTTCTCTTCTCGAGTCGACTGAAGTCGGTTTATTAGTTTGTTTAAGTCGAGATACCGATAGCGATTGTCCCTTCTGTCCTTTCTTCTTCTGTCGACTATTGTGAGTCGTCTTGATTCGGTCCTGTGGGTTCTAACTTGTGACTTTACTAACTTCGGCCTCCTCCCCCCTTTCCCTTTTCTTAGCTCTCGACTCGTCTTCTCTCTCTGGGTCCCTTGGTCAGCAAATCAACAATTATATTCACCATGTCGACGAGGGTTCTAGCTCTGATTCAGTTGAGGTAACCGGCTATAGGATGGTTTCACCGCCTCCCCATTCTTCTCCTCCTCTCGCCACTGCTTCTTCGGTCGACTGGGCGCTGCACGACCAAGCGCTCTTGGAGGGCGGCTTAGTCGATATTGTGAAAAGCCCTCCTCGAGGAAATCTTCCTCGTCTCGATATCATTCCTCGAGGTATTCCTCTTAGGTTTTTAGATATCCCTGTATATAGAACGAGCCCTGTATCTGTACCAATAATTGCTCCCCTTCTTGACTTTCAAAATGTTGTATCGATAGCTTGTCCCTTGGCTAGGTTAGCTGTTCTAAATCCATTTTGTTATGCCTCTGCAGCCGAAGTCGAGGGCTTCAGAAAGTTCAGTAGGCTTCCCTCCGATTGGGAGTTAGTCGCCCCCGGTCCTAACGACGATTTCGCCCATCCTCCCCCCGGCTGTCATACGTTCTTCGTAGACCAAATCGTCTTTGGCCTTCGTTTTCCTATTCAAGACGAGCTCATACTAATAAGCAATCTGTACAATATACCCATAAATCAGTTTTCTCCTAACGCCATTCGCATTATGATAGCCTTCATAGTCGTTTCTCGGATAAAACTCAATTTCTTTTCTCCCGACTTTTTCTTTTATTGTTATGGTTACCGGCTTTCCAAAGGCGCCCACTGTTTGGGTCGTCGTGCTGGTGTTACCTTTCTCGACGATCTTTCGTCGAACGTCACCGAGTGGAAGTCGAAATTTGTTTTCATTCGACCTGCTTCGGGCATGTACCCTTATGTAAATACTTGGATTACTTCGAAGGTGAAACAGAATAAAAGGCCTCGCTCTGACGAGTTTGCCCAACTGTTGTCCGAGCTGAATAAGCACACTTACAGTGCTCGTCAGTTAATCAAAGACCGTGGTTTAGTCAATCACGCGCGAATCGTCATTTACGAGGATCTTCCTCGTCTCGATGATCCCCGTAAGCCTTTTGGATATATGTATTTGTGCAACTGCTTTGTAAATTTCGATCATTCGAATCATGATTACTAAGTGTTCTTCATTAACTTTTCTTCTATTATTTCAGTTAAAGCTCTGAAACGCTTCGAGCTTAAGAAGGGCCAGTCGTCTGGCCAGCCGACTGGCGGTTCTGCTCCTCTTACTCGCCCCTCGCGCCCAGCTGGTGCGGCAGCCGAGACGACTGCTGCACAGAAGTCCAGGGTCGAGAACCCTGGCACCACCCAGAACAAGCCATCGGGCTCGAGCTCCCGCAAGCGGGCCCAAGACGACCGGGCCGTCGTCCTGATCCCAGACGACCTAAAACGCCAAAAGGTCGAGAAGGGGAAAGGGAAGGCGGTTGAGAAGCCCGCCAAGGCCCCCATTACCGTCCAAGACGTGACGGTCAAGATGCCATCTCGGCTTTGGAACCATCCTGAGCCTTATCAGGTGGCTCAGTACCTCCATTCGACTATCCCCGACGTCGACAAGGAGCGTGTCGAGGGGACTCTTTACGAGCGCTCGAACTACGCCGTTCTATGCCTCTCTCGAGTAATTTTCTTATTTTGAAACTCTTATCGTCGTGTTTTTCTTTAATTTCAAATTTTGCTGACTTCAATGTTTTTGCTTTTGTTGGCAGTTTCTGGCCGCAGCGCTCCCTTGCTTCGAGGAAACGTGCAAGGCTCCCCTTGCCTCCACTAAGTCACTCGAGGACAAGTGTGAGGCTCAGCGCCAAGAAATCGAGGCGCTAAAGGAGGATCTAGAGGCCTCGAGGGCCCTTGTCGACAAACTGAAGGCCGACAAGGCGGTGTTTCGCCATTTGAATGATAAGCTTAAAGCCGACCTCGACAAGGCTCGTGACGAGGTCGTAGTCGAGAGGGAGAATGGTGTCGAGGCGGGGCGAAGGACGTTTTTGAAGTCCCCGATGGGCGCCGTCTTCCTCGAAACCTACCGTCAAGAGCTCGTCAAGGCCTTCTGCAACTCTCCTGCCTTTCTCGACAAGCTCTGTCCCGCCACCCTTCAGTATTTTGAGCATACATTTGCCGCGTGGGAGGCGGTGGTGGCGGGTTCTGAATTCGAGGGGAAGCTCGACCGCGAGGCGGTTAAGGAGACGCTTCCCTTCCCTGAGGGCTATTCGGGAGACGACTCTCTCCCCGACGACTACCCCTGGTGGTCGGGACTCGAGGCCTGGGCCATTCGCAAGGCCGGCCTAGGCACGCAACTCGCGGTTCCTCCCACCCCCTTGTCCGGTCCGACCGAACTAGTCGGGGCAAGTGGGGCCAGTCGGGAAGAGGCAGTCGGGGTGGGGGATGAGCCGCAGGGCACCGAGCCTCTTGTCGATAAGGACGGCGATGGGGAAAAGTCGGCTACTGTGGTGATGGATGGTGGGGACGACACTGCAGAGAAGTCGGATGCCGACTCTTGAATGCGTGTCTAATTTGGGGCTGTGCCGCTGCTTTTGGTTCTTTTGTTTTTTGTTGTTTTTTTTTTTGTTTGTCGTTCTCGGCCCATTTTCGAGTATTGTAAGGGTCGAGACGACTGATGATGTAATGCATTTCCTGAGTTAATATAATCCTCTTTCCCTTTCACTGCTTGTGTTTGCTGTTTTTCAAATTATTTTCGTTGCGACTTCCCGTATGCCTTCTCCTCCCAACCCTTCTTGCGAGCTGGTCGAAGTCGAGCAAGGATTTGAGCAGCTTCGTAGCTGCGAAACGATTTAAGTTTTTCAACTCGTCTCCTCCCAACCCTTCTTGCGAGCTGGTCGAAGTCGAGCAAGGATTTGAACAGCTTCGTAGCTGTGAAACGATTATGTTTTTCAACTCGTCTTCTCCCAACCCTTCTTGCGAGCTGGTCGAAGTCGAGCAAGGATTTGAACAGCTTCGTAGCTGTGAAACGATTAAGTTTTTCAACTCGTCTTCTCCCAACCCTTCTTGCGAGCTGGTCAAAGTCGAGCAAGGATTTGAACAGCTTCGTAGCTGTGTCGATAGTTTGTTTATCAAATTTGATTGTTCGAGAATATTCATTCTTGTAAAAACGTGTCCGTTGCATAATTGTGTTTACCGATGTTATGAGTGAGATTTGCGACTTGCTCGAGGTTCCGCTCGAGAGTGCCGATTGTTATCGATTGCGCTAACCGACTCCATAGTCGAAGGCTTCGCAGCCTTCTCGAGATTCCGCTCGAGAGTTTTACAACTTCGTAGTTGTGTTAGTCGACTTCGTAGTCGAAGGCTTCGTAGCCTGCTCGAGATTCTGCTCGAGAGTTTTACAACTTCGTAGTTGTGTTAGTCGACTTCGTAGTCGAAGGCTTCGTAGCCTGCTCGAGATTCCGCTCGAGAGTTTTACAACTTCGTAGTTGTGTTAGCCGATTTCTTAATCTTTGGAAAGTTAGCCAGCTTCATAGCCGTTTTGAAAAATTCAATTTTTCACGCAATCATATTGAAGTCGACTCATAAATGTAGGAAACATAATTGAAGCATAAACAAATTCATTCATCATTGAATTCAATTCAATCATTGTTTAGTACAAAGAGTAATTTGAAATATTGCCTTAAGCGTAAAAGCGTTTGAGGTGAATCACATGCCAGGATCGCGGGAGTTGTCGACCTTCTCCGTCCTCGAGTTCGTATGCGCCCCTCTCGAGCACCTTTGTGATGGTGTAGGGTCCTTCCCAGTTTGCTTCGAGCTTGCCGACATGTTTGAGGGCATCGGCCCATTTGAGGACAAGGTCTCCAACTTGAAATCGTCTGGTCCGGACCTTCTTGTCGAAAGCTGCTCGCATTTTCTGTTTGTACTCGACGGAACGCACCCAGGCTTCCTCTCGACCCTCCTCGATTAGGTCCAGGGCTTCTTCAATCATCTCTTCATTTTTCTTTTCCTCATAGAATTTTGATCTGTGGGAGTCGAGGCCGACTTCAATTGGCAATAACGCATCCATCCCATAGACCATATGAAAGGGGGATTGTCCCGTCGAACTTCTCGGAGTCGTTCTGTAGGCCCATAGAACTGTTGTCAACTCGTCGACCCAAGCGCCCGACGCTTTCTCCAGTCGTTTTTTCAATCCTTGGAGGATAGTTCGATTAGTCACTTCAACTTGCCCGTTTGCCTGTGGGTGTGCGACTGACGCAAATCTTTGTTTAATTCCCATGTCGAGGCACCATGCTTGGATCCGTTTTCCTTGGAATTGAGTTCCATTGTCTGAAATTAACACTTTCGGAATTCCAAATCGGCAGCAAATATTGTTGAACAAGAATTGTATCATCTTTTCTTCAGTGATTCGTGCTAAGGGTTCCGCCTCGACCCATTTACTGAAATAGTCGACTGCGACCACCAGAAACTTCCTTTGTCCCGTGCCCATTGGCAATGGTCCCACCAGGTCGATTCCCCATTGAGCAAAGGGAATTGGGGAGTTGATCGTCGTCATGTATTCTGCCGGAATGTGAGTGATTTGGCCATGGCGCTGGCACTTCTCGCATTTCTGAACTAATTGCTCGGCCGCTGCTCGAATTTTGGGCCAATAGTATCCTGCTCGCAGAGCTTTGCCCGTTAAAGCTCGAGATCCGACGTGCGCCCCGCAACACCCTTCATGGATTTCTTTTAGGACATGGACACCTTCTTCCTCGGACACGCACCTCAAATGTGGCCCGACCATCGATTTCTTGTAGAGGATCCCGTCGACTTCGAAATATTTGCTCAAGTATCGAGCCGTTTTTTCCGCCTCTTGCTTGTCTCCTGCGGGGATGCGACCCTTCAAGAGTTCTCGAATCGACTTTCTCCAATCATCCTTCTCGTCAACTTCCATAGTTTCATTTAGGACGCTTCCCTCGAGGTGCATTGTGGTGATGTGATTTCCCACTTTCCCTTCATTTGAGCTCGCAATTCGTGCGAGCCAGTCGGCTCGTTTATTCTCGTCTCGAGGAATTTGTGTTAATTCGAACTTCGCTAATCCTTGTATCAAGTTTTGGATTTCCCCGACATATTTCGACATTCTCTCCTCCTTGATTTCGCAGTTTCCCAGCACTTGCCCGACGACGAGTTGCGAGTCGGAATGTGCTGCGATTTCTGTTGCTCCACCTCCAATCGCTAGTTGTATTCCCTTGATAAGAGCTTCGTATTCAGCTTCATTGTTTGAGGCTTTGAACCCCATTCTTATCGCAAAGTCGAGCTGTTCGCCTTCGGGGGATACGAGGACGACTCCCAAGCCAGATCCTTTTGCGGCCGAGGATCCATCAACATGCATTGTCCATCTCCTTTCTTCCCCTTTGGTTCCCTCTTGAATGAAATCAGCTAGAGCCTGGGCTTTAATGGCTCGCCTCGGCTCGTACTTGATAGAATATTCGCTTAGCTCAACTGCCCACTTTACGAGTCGACCTGAGACAGTAGGTCGACCCAGCGTTTCTCCCAATTGAAAGTTCGTTCTTACCACAATCGTATGATTCAAAAAGTAAGGCCTCAGCTTTCTGGCTGTTATAACAAGTGTCAAGGCGGCTTTCTCGACTTCCGGATATCTCGTCTCGGCACCTTGGAGTACTCGGCTTGTGTAATAAATAGGCTGTTGGGAACTTCCATCTTCCCGCAGCAACACTGAGCTCAAAGCGAACTCTCCTACTGAGATATACAAAATCAACTCGTCACCTGGTTCTGGTTTGGTCAGCAAGGGCAGCTCACCCAGGAATTCTTTCAGCTTTTCAAAGGCCTTCTGTGCCTCATCACTCCACTCGAAGGTCGTCGACTTCTTTAGCAGCTTGAAGAAGGGGAAACTCTTTTCTGCCGCTCGAGCAATGAACCTGCTCAGGCCCGCTATCCTTCCTGTTAACACTTGGACTTCTCTGACGTTTCGCGGCGGAGCCATGTCGAGTATGGCCCTCACTTTCTCTTGGTTCACCTCGATGCCTCGCTCCGTGACCACGTATCCAAGAAATCGTCCCGCCTTTACTCCAAAGGCACATTTGCTTGGGTTCAACTTCATCCCAAACGCCCTAAGGGTACTGAAGGTTTCCCTTAAGTCGTCTGGGTGTGAAGTCGAGGATTTACTTTTTACCAGAATATCGTCAACGTATACTTCCATGTTCCGGCCAATTTGAGGTTTGAACATTCGATCCATCAATCGTTGGTAAGTCGCTCCTGCGTTCTTGAGGCCAAAGGGCATGACGACATAGCAATATGTCCCCTTGCTCGTCACGAAACTCACTTTACTCTGGTCCTCTGGTGCCAAAGGAATTTGATGGTATCCCTGCGACGCGTCCATCATGCTCAACAACTCGCAGCCAGCCGTGGAGTCGACTAGCTGATCGATCCTTGGCAAGGGGTAATGATCTTTAGGGCACGCCAGGTTCAAGTCGCGGAAGTCGATGCACATACGCCATTTGTTCAATGCCTTCCTTACCATAACTGTATTAGATATCCACTCGGGGAATTGGATCTCCTTGATATGCTTGGCTTTCAGTAACTTATCCACCTCGACTTCGATTGCTTTGTCGATTTCAGCGCCGTGGTGTCTGAGTCGCTGCTTCACGGGTTTTCTGAGGGGATCGACGTTGAGTTTGTGCTCCATCACTTCTGGGTCGATTCCAGTCAGTTCTTCAGGTGAAAAAGCGAATATATCCCTGAATTCTTTCAACAATCCCACTAACTGTTCTCGCAATTCGTCCTTCAATTCTCTCCCGACTTTAGTGGTTTGTTCTCTCGACTCCCCAATTTGAATTTCCATCAATTCCACGTGGGGCTCGAGGTCACTCCCCCTCGGCCTTTTCTCGCTCGTCATTGGTTTTTTGCCTTCTTTGATTTTGGCACGCTGATTGGTCTTGACTGCGATTTGGTAGCATGTTCTCGAAAACTTTTGATCTCCTCGAGCTTCTCCCACTCGATCTCCTACTGGGAACTTCAGCTTCATGTGATAGGTTGACACAACTGCTTGAAACGCGTTGAGCGCGGGTCTCCCCAGGATCACGTTATAAGCCGACTCGACATCAACCACAACGAATCTCACCATTTTGACTTTCCTCAAGTCACCCTCCCCTAGGACGACAGCGAGCATGGTTTCTCCTAGGGGGGCGACTTCCGAGCCGTTGAATCCGAAGAGTGATGTGTGTAGGGGCGTCAGTTCAATGTCGAGCTCCATCCTTCTGAGGCAATCGTAAAAAATCACGTTTACTGAACTCCCTGTATCGACAAACACCCGCTGCACTTCGTATCCTGATATCTGTGCTGTTATCATCAGGGCGTCGTTATGCGGCCTTTCGACTTCACCGACATCTGCTGGTCCGAAATTCATTACTGGTCCGCTTTCCTCGACTTGTTGTACCTCGACTTTCGCATGTCTGCCCCGAGCATAGGCCTTTCTTGCTCGATTTGAGTCTCCATCAGTCGACCCTCCAAAGATCATGTTAATGACTCCTCTTTTCGGTGGGAGTTCTTCCTTCTCCGGCGATCTCGCCCTCTTGCGAGGACTCTTACTTCGCTCTCGTCTCCTGCTCGTCCTCTCTCGGTCCTTGTATATGAACTCCTTTAAGTGGCCCGCCTTTATCAGCCTTTCAATTTCGTCTTTCAAGTGTCGACAGTCGTCAGTGTTATGCCCATAGTCTTTGTGGAATCGACAGTATAAGTTGCTTTTGGGCTTCAGCGGTCCATCTTTCCTCGTCCGCGGCCATCTCACCACATCGTCGCGGATTTCCCTTTCCATAACCTCCAAAATTCTCGCATGGGGAGCCGACAAAGGTGTGTACTGAGTTGGTCTCCATCCTCTAGACCTGCCTTCACCCCTGTCAGCCCTCGGGGACCCTCTTCTGTCTCCTGTCGACTTCTTTTCTTTCCTATCGTCTCGATTGTCGGCTTGAGACATCTTCACGCTTTGCAAGTAATCGGCTTCGGCCTCCTCGACATTCATGTATTTGGCACATCTTCCCAGTACTTCGTCGAAACTCCTACCAGGTCGTTTGGCCAGGGAATTCTTACACAATCCTGGCAGCAGTCCTCTCGTCAACCCTCCCGACTTGATTTCCTCTGTCGCCGTTGGGCATTCGACGCACGCCTTTGTAAATCTTGCCACATATTCTCGCAACGACTCGCCTTTCTTCTGTTGCATACTAATTAACGAGAGGTAAGATTTCTCCTGCACCCTCACACTTGCAAACTGGTTAAGAAAACTCGAGCTGAACCCATCGAAATCCCGAATCGACCCTGCTGGAAGTTGATGGAACCAATCTTGAGCCGACCCCGTCAAGGTCGTCAGGAAGGCGCGGCATTGTACTGGGTCGCTGTAACGATGAAGTACAGCCATATTCTCAAAGCTCCTCAAATGTCGAGATGGATCTGTGGTACCGTCATACCATATGTTCAGTTCCCTGAAGCCTTTGGGTAAGTCGGCTCTTAGGATCTGCTGTGAGAATGGGTGTTCTTTTGTTCCTCTACTCTTCCGCCCGTCGACTCGAGCTTGCAAGTCGCGAACCTGCGCCAGCAGCTGCTCTAACGTCTCGTCCCTCGCCTGTGGATTAACAGTTCGAATGGAGGATTCCTCTTCGTCTATCCTTCTGTTCTGCTGCACATTCGACTGGGCTTGCTGCTCGCCGCGTGGCTGCTGCTCGACTCGAGGCTGATACTCAACGCGGGTCTGCTGCTCGACCCGAGGTGGGTTCTCGACTCGAAGTGGGTTCTCGACTCGAAGTGGGTCCTCGACTCGAGGCTGCTGCTCGACCTGCGCCATTTGCTTCATCTGGGCCGCTACAGCCTCAGCGATCATCTTCTGCATCTCACTCCTCGTCATCGTCAAGGTCTGCTCTTCGACCTGGGGTTGGATTTGGTCCGGCATCTCCTGTATCTGTTTTCCTTCACGCCGAGACATCTCCGTTAGTTCTTTCTCCCCTCCGGGATTAGGGTTTTGACTTGTCCCTATCTGGGTCAACACCTGCAACTTTACGCCGGTTGGAGTAACAGGCGTCTCTCCACCCAACGTCAGCCCGGGTGGTGGAGGTCCTCCGAACGGCAGCGTTCCCGTCATCTGAACTATGGAGTGTTTGGTGGTGGGAAGTGGTGGTGGCCTCTTGTCCATCCACGTCCC
>BKCP01004783.1:0-72818 GCA_008636005.1 Striga asiatica
ATGTTTAGGACCTTATTTTCGGTTGTGTGAATTGACGACTAGATAGTGAACGAAGCTCCGAAGAGCCTTCCTTTGAGAACGACCCGAGGTCGGGTAGCTCGGTTACCAACTACCCACACAAAAATACTACTAAACAAATGGCGCCGTTATCATCATTGATTATTCATAGTTGAATATATCATTTTTATATTGGTCTGACACTTTTCTCCAAGAAACATGATTAATGCTAGTTGTTGTGACTGGCACCGATCGTAGTATTATAACTGATATGCCATCCAACTTTCATTGCGAGCAACAGTTATCAGATAATATCCCAAGCATCGTAAGTGGCATTTATTGTAAATTGCCTCACTCAAAAGAAGTTGCATTATTTGATAGGAATATGTAATAAAAGGATAACATCATAAGTATATCCCTCAATAGATATGCATCACAAGTGATGTTCTCAATCAAATTTAAGAATCAGTATGGCACAGGAATTTACACGTAACACTAGCTAGATTTTGTATACTATTGACAGAAAGAGAGATCAAGAAACCTTCAACAGTTGCAGAGCCTTGGAATCCTCTTCTAGATTTTAATCGTTATGCTTCAAAATCGAAAAGGATTAAAGCAAATGAAGTTAGAACACTCAAAGTCTAAAATCTTCAGTCAATTGTATTTTGTACACATATAAAAAAATGAATACAAATGTACACATATACCAAGTCTGTAGCAGACATTGCAAAGAACCTTCCAAAGAAGATGACAATCTTTCACTACAATGATCCAAGACAAAGTTCAAATGTCCAAAAGAAATACAAACTTCAGCTGATGACAAATCAAACCAATAAACTCTTATAGCCCAGCCACCCTTGGAGAGGCCTTAAAAACAAGAACTATTAATGGTAAAAAGTCCAGTATAACAAAAAAAATGTGTAATGCAAAATAATTATACAAATCAGATTCCTCATTTGTAGGTATACTTTAAATCAAAATCATGTTGTGAGTACATATATTCTAAATCCAAATACATATTCTAATAACAATATTTGACGCTTTACTCTAATTTATTTTTGTTTTTTGTTTCCCCAAAACCATCACCAACTTCCGTAATAACACAACAACATATGCTTTCACCAAAACACACATGAACACGTACCGAAAAAACACTAACAACCGCAGCTAGCAACACAGTAAAATTCCCAAAAATCAGAGAAATAAGGCACTATTCTCATTATTGCAGGGAATGAAAACTCATGAACTAACATATTTCCTAAATATCTAATGCCCAATACTGATATAGGATATTATACCAGACCGGTTTAATGGATAAAAGGAACATATTGGATAATAACCCTATACATGGGATAGAACACGTGGCATGATGGCATTGGATAAGCCTAACTTGGGCCATAAGGTACATTCCTCCTATAAAAGGGGGTTAAGGTATCTCATTCACGCATTCTCTCTACATTCATTACTATACTCTCACTTTGGAAAGGGAGACTGACTTAGGCATCGGAGGCCCGACGCCGGGACCCCTCCCTGCGTTGGGTTCTTGCAGGTACGGAGGCCGACCGAGTCGAAGGAGCCCGGGTGAAATCTAATTCACTTCATTGGCGCCGTTTGTGGGACCCGTTAAAAAAGCCAAACGAAATTCCGACCGGAAAATTCGAGAAATTTTCTAGCAAGCTCCTTCACCTCCGCCGGCCGCCGGAAAACGTGCTCTGATCGTAAAGTTGTTGGTGTCATCGGGTAGATCTCCTTGAGGTGAATCTCCCCTTAAAATTTCATGCGAAAATTCCTCCGGGAAGGCCGTCAATTTTGCGGTCAAAGTTTCCAGATCTAGCAAAAAATTGGTTAAAATCGGACATTCAAATGCATTTTTCCGATGATCCGGGAGGGCTATGAAGAATCCGAGGGTACCATCGGAAACCTCTCGGCGAGACGAATCTCCAACTACCAACTTTCGCCGGACGCCACCGCCTCCGCCACCAGCCGCCACCGAGAGTTGTCATATCGAAAAAATTCTTATGGCATCGGAAAGCCCTTCTCGCGCTCGTTCTACCCTTAAAATTTCAAGTGAAAATTCCGTCGGGAGGACCGTCAATTTGGTCGGTCAAACTTTTGGATCTAGAGAGAAAATTGGTCAAAATCCGGTCATCTTCCTCTATTTTCCGGCGATTTCCGGCGAATCACCCCAAACCGAGGGTACCATTGGGACTGCCTTGCCGAGACGCGCACAATACCGGGAATATTCGCTGGAAACGACAGCATTTTCCGGCAACCTTTTTCTGCTATTTTCGCCGGGAACCGGTGTGGGTGGCGCGTGAGCTTCAGATCCACGAGCAGTCCTTCACAGCCCACCGTCCCGCAGCCCAGTAGAGAAGCCAGCTTGTGTGGTCTAGATTGTGCAGCCCATTCCAGGAAAAGCAAGGCCAGCAGAAGCAAACAGCCCAGTAGATTCGCTCGAGGCCCAATTCGCATATTTCCTAAATCAGAGAAAAAAGGCACTATTCTCATGATTGCAGGGAATGAAAACTCATGAACTAACATATTTCCTAAGTATCTAATGCTCAATACTAAGTCAAAACTCTCGTTATTTGAATTTGAATGCTTACACCATGGAGAGAACAGGGAAAAATCATAAATATGAAAAAACCAACATATAAATCGGGCATTAGAAAACATAACTAAGATATATGATTGATAACAATTCTTCGAATAGAAAATAAAAACAGAAGAAAAATATTGAAATATTCATAAATCTAAGAATGAACCAAGAAGAATACATAAAAACAACTAAAACATCCTAAATCTAGGTTTACCAGACTACATAGTTCGAGCAATTGAACTTGAGCTTCGAGCGATGATGAATTTTCAGTTGAAGTCCTTCCTTTCTTTCACAAGGTACCTTCAAGCTTGAGCTTTCGTATCTGCTTTCGTTTCTGGCTTCGAGCACTCTCGGGTTTGGAAAATGCAATTGAGGTCCTTCCTTTCACTTGAGCTCGAGTGATGGTCGAAATTCCTAATCTGCGAGAAGGATGGTCGGTCGAGATTTCTGCGAGAGGGATGGTCGAATTTTGAGGAGGGATTTTTTAGAGAAGTACTGTTTCTCATGTTTGTGCTTAGTGGCAGAGAAGATAATTTTTCATAGAAGCTTTTTTTTTTCTTTTTAATATTTTCAGTTGTTATATTTATTTAATTAATTAAACTTACACTAACGAGTAACGGGTAAAAACAATAGCAGGTGTGATTTAAATAAATATTTTTTTATATATTAATTTCCGACATATGTTTGTGGCGGTCTAGGAAACTGCTGCTATATATTCATTTACTAGCAGTTACTGAAAACTGTCGCCAAATGTTTGCTGCTAATGTAGCAATTATTTGTAGTGAATATACATAGAGATATACATAACACTCACATGTAGTGTGGTCTACTTGATTTTTTATTTTTGTGAGTTCTACTCAATGTAAGTGTTATTTACACCCCTACATACAGTATTATGTACCTGTAGCGTTTTTCTATTTAAATTAAATAACATCATGTGGAATTATAGCAGTTCTTTTTATCTTTTCAGGCATTTTTTATTGTAGATATTTTGAATTTTGATGCATAATATCATCATTGCTGTTTCATTTTGGTCAAACCGGGATAACTGGTCATTCTTATGCACTGATTTGGTTGTAGTTATTTGATGGCAATGTCATTAATTATCAGTAAAGTTAAAAATATAAAGATAAAGAAAAAGAAAAGCTAAATATAAGATAGGTTGTTAAAAAAAAAAAAAGTAGTTTTTAATTGTTGTTGCTTTAACCGCGTGGTGGTTTCATAATTTAGTTAGAAAAAAGCAAATAGACACTAGATTAAAAAAATTAGAATGAGAAACGAAAAAATAGTACTAAACAAGGGAAACTTTATTGGAATTTTACAAATAGTACTACCACACACTTTTATTTTATGATTATAATTATCAAAATATTATTATATTTTAATTTATAATATATTTTTAAAACGACACTTATCGCTTGTAAGAATAGCCCGTCTTATAAATATTCTTACCGATACGCCCTAATATAAGTCTCAATCATTATATTTATATTGTTTTATTCTTTTAGCTCATATCATATAATAAATTAGATAGATAAATTTATTATTAAATAAATATACTTTTCTTATGTAATTTTAATTATAAATGATTAGATAATTTATTTTTATCTATGAATTTAGATATTATATATATACATATATGTGTTTGTAATATCAATCAAACAAAAGTTTAAATTATATTTACAATTTAATTTGATAAAATATTTCCACGGGAATGGGTGGTAAATGTATCACAAGTTTTAAGTGCACGCTTGGATACAACTAAAGTAAATAAATAAAATCAAACATTTTTAACCAATTATTATTTTTAACTCAACATTAACTCAATCTTATTATCTTTAATATTATAAATATAATTAAATAATACAACTCAATTATTTTTACACTTTACATCATCCTTAATTTATTATTTATTCTTTCACGTAATTTTTAATTAACCATCAATTCACATCATCTATCTTCTATTTTGACATCAAATCAACTTTGGTTAATTTATTTTAAATATTATTTTAATATAAACTTAAAATCCCACTAACAACTAACAATACAACTTTTTGTAAAATTAACCATACCAAAGAAAAAAAATCCGACAAAATCTAAATATCTTATTGTGTCACAAATTATTGTATGAGACAGTCTAATCATCAACCATATCGACATGTCATGCCATTCGTAATCAAAATGCATATTTATATTATGAAATGTCACACTTTTATTTCCGTTATTTTAAGGATTAAGGCATTTCAGTTTTGATAGTATACACATCCATTGAAAATGTATGATTGACTACATTTACTATATATGTGTCAACCCTTCATAAAAACTAGTTCAATGTTGAAATGTAATGCTAAGATTGAAAAATAATTTGCCTTGTGTGCTCATATATACATTGACATCCGCATGAGAATATGAGAAATGTTATAGGTACATAATACAGGTGTACATAAGATTCACATTAAGTGGGTCCCATCAAAATAAAAAATCAAGTGAATTTCATTCTATGTGAGTGTTAAGTACATCTTTATGTACATTTATTATGTACTTGTATCATTTATTTTTTTTTTNCTTAACAAATAAAAGAGAGTCTGAATTTTGAACAGCAGCTGACATTTGACCGACAGCTTTATACCCTATGCTGCCCTTTCAAGCATTAAAAAATTATTATTATATATTTTTTTCAATATATTATTTTGAACAGATTAATTAACAGAAATTAAAATAAACAATATTTAATAAATAAATGTAATCTTCTCAAAGCAAGTGAAGAGTGTTTGACTTGATTCCATTTCTGTAATTTCCTGTGTGTTTTTTAGGTTTTATAGTGTGTTACAGATAATGAGATCACGTGAATTTAAAGTCTCAATTAAAAAAATTCCATATTTTTACAAACAATGAGATGACCACTATGACGTCTTTTGCATTTGTCTTAACAAAAATATATTTATGTTACGAAATACCGTAATTTTGTTGTGTTAGATGATCGACCAAATATTTTTTTAAAATATTTATATATATTATGAAATGTCATAATTTATTTATGTTGTTTCTAAAAGACGATGTTTGGATTTAAAAATAAACAGATCGGTTGAGAAAATACATTGTATGACCATTAGATTTATAGAGTTTTAAATATCCTTTCGAATATCACATCTTACAAGCCTATTAGTTTCATCAATTCAAATAAATATTAGTTAAAAATCAAATAAGAATGTAAATATATTATAATTAAGTGTAGACTTTCATTTTATATATATCTATAAAAAAATTGATAAAAATATTTAAGAAATAATAAAAAATCCAATATTTTAGTGAAGAGTAAAACTAATATTTTTCGACATATATCAATATTTTGGCAAAAAAATTTCAAGGGTTATTGTACTGATTAGACCACTAATATTACTGGGTATTTAAAACATTTCTGTTAAAAAACAATTATGAGATGAAATAAATGCACAACACAGTCATACACAACTGTTGAAAATTTCAAATTTCGAAATAAAAAAAAAAAGGAAGAAATAAAGGGAATAAAAATCAATTTGCTACTTAATTCTGGGGAAAGTACACTTGAAGTTTACGAGTAGCTTTAATGTATGACGAGTAAAATAATTAAAGTAAACGGCCATTTTTTAAAATATGAGACACCAAACTTAGGAGGCATTAAATATAACTTTTATTGTGTGCAGTTCAAATTCACCACTAATAATATACTTCTAAATGAATTCGAATTTTGAATTCATTGGTATGATTCAAAATTTATTTGGTGGATTGGGGTTTGAAATTTTAAAATTATTTATGTAGCGTGATTGTTGAAATGTAATAAGCAAATCTCTATATTTATAATTGCTAGTTTAGCAATAAATTTTGGCTAATAAATAAACCTATTTAATTTTATCTATATGGCACTACCAATTTATCTCAAAAAATCGTTACATTTAATTTATTTAACATTTCAAAATCAACACACTAATTACTTCAAACAAAAATCATTCTAACTTTTATTTAATCCTTCATAATCAACACACTAATCACTTTAAAAATATAAAAATTATTATAACTTTTGTTCACTGACAGGAACGCATAATGTGATTAGAATTTAATTTTCTGTTTTATTTAAATTTAACTCATTTGAAAAATAAAGATTGTATTTTAAATTTCTAAATAAATAATTAATAATTCACAAAAAATAAAATACATATCAAAATATATATTACATCCAATATCAAAATATACATTACATCCAATCTAATAGACGCATTTATAAAAAAAAATTGATGCATTTCTTTTAATGTCATAATAAAATCCCTTAAAATTGCATTAAAAATAATTAATGCATTTGTTTTAATATCATAATAAAATCCCTCAAAATCGCAAAAGTATAATTGCTATAATAAATTTAATATTTTTTAGCAAATTAATGGGTCATAATCTCTCAAAATTACATATATTACATTATTTACTACATTTTATGCAATCAATATAGTGATTCGTATGCAATCAAATCGTTACGTACTGTTTATTTAAACAAGTATAGATGTTAAACGGGCTAGCCCGAGTGGACTTCACGCTAAATGGTTCGAGACTAAAAAACTTGGATTTAAACGGGCTACCAATAGAGGGACCTAACCCTAACCCTAGCGGACCTCGGGCTAATTACGGGCTATGCGGGCTTTAATAATAATAATAATAATATATCAAAAAATATAAAAAAAAATATATGTATATATAAAAAATTACAACGGCTAGTTAACGATTGTTTTTAATGGATATTTAGTATTTACCGCTCTATATATACAACTACACATCATATATGAACACGTATTACAAACTATCGAATAACATATTTTTTCTCAAAAGAAAAAAAATATTCAAATTATTACTTACAATTACCATTTTAGTACTTATTTTGTACGCTTTGAAATTTTTCACGATATTGTATCATTATTATAAATTTTATCACTATGTTTCATGTGTAAGTCTTTGTCTCATTTGTTTCCTATAAGTTGTTCTGATTGACTTAAATACTTTGGTGTGAATTACAATAACGATATTATTAATAATTATCTTTTAAAATCATAATATTTTGTTACAGCTCATACTTATATGTGAAGTGGAATAACATTGTAATATGCAATCTAAGAGCATATTACTTACTTGCTGCAAATATTTACACCGCCAAACTCAAGTTAAATAGGTCAGCTCTAGCGGACTTCGGGCTAAACAATTCGGACCTAAAAAACCCTGATTTAAACGGGCTATCAATAAAGGGTCTTAGCCCTGTTTTTTTCGGGCTAAACGGGTCGGCTCGTCGGGCCAAATACCGTTTAACATCTCTATGAACAAAATGATCAAATTTTAAAACATAATATCATTATCTAACTTATAATTTTAATATTATATGCATAAATATAACATATATTTTCTATGTTTAAAATTTAATACCATTATCTAACTCATAATAATTTTAATATTGTATACATATAAATAGTTTATAATATTTTATTTATATTTGTGCAAATGTACACGACCGAAGAATACTAGTATTTTATATACTGAATCTTTAACTTTTATTTTATTTAACAGATTATCTGCAGCACTATTCAGACATGGCGTGCTCATTACAAATTTTTATATAAGCCGATCAAGCTATTAGATCTGTTGACTCGTCAATATTTTTCAATAAATTATTTTCTTATATTATGAAAAATTATGCTATTATTTACGCTGTTTTTTAATGTATATAACATTTCAGTATGCAAATATGTTAAAAAGGTACAACGGACTAACCGAGTAAATAAAATGATATTTATGAGGCTTTTTTAGTATGAAAATAAATATTGAAAAATGTTATATCAAACATTTTTTTAAAATTGCATAATTTACTCATCTAACGTTCTCTATTTGTATTCTTACAAGATAAACATAAATTATTATTACTACATATTTCTTTAAAAATTTACTACTAATATAAAACACCACCTTTGTGTAGTACACACGGGTGCTAATAAAAAGAGAGATTGTCTTTGTAAGTTTCAAACAATCTATTATTTAAAAACTACAACCATCACTTGTACAATTTACTCCTCCTGACTTTAAAATATATTTTTATCACTCACATTATAAATAGGACTTGATAAATAAATTTATTTAATTGATTAATAATATAATTATTTTTAATTAATGAGATAAATAATTTGTTTTTTATTAAAAGGCAAATATATATTATTCACATGCAATATGAAAGTAAAAATTGTAACTCGTTGAGTGATAATTGTTTTAATATATTTTACATGAATGAATAGGAAAGTTGTTAATTTCCACAATATTTTTGTAACTTTACTTAATCAATTGTTTTATAATTTTAAAAGTTACTTTTAATCTGGATAGAAATTAAAATCAATATGAAGTATAAATACTATAATTTTATCATATAATTACAAGCTAAACACACATGGGGTTTGTTTGACACTATCGGGGGATTGGATAAGGGATATGAATTTTATTTGATTTTGATTGTTTTTTTTTTTTTTGTTAATTAGAGTTTACTAGTATAAGACATGTGCAAATGCGCATATATAAATAAAGTATTGTGGGTTATTTGTATACATATAATGATTAATGATTTTTTTGCACTTTTTTGCAAGCCAAATTTACAATTAAAGAAGCTGAAATATTTATTTTTTTAAATTGCGTTTTATCATATTAGATGTAATGTATATTTTGGTATGAATTTTTTTTTTGTAAATTATTTATTATTTATTTCGGAATTTCAAATACGTATTTTATTTTCCAAAAGAAGTTAATTTAAATGTAACCACAACAATGACATATAATCACATTAAATAGTCAACACATTATATAGTTAGCTGTAAGCAGTGTTTCGAGACCAGGATCGGTCCGGCGGGTCGACCCGGAGCCGAAACCGGTCCGGGTGGAGTATTTAGACCGAGCAACCAAGGACCCGGTCAAACCCGGTCAAAACCCGGCCGACCCGACAGAGGCCCAGCCGACCCGACGGTTGACCCGGTCCATATATATATTTTTTTTATTTTTTTTGTTTTTTAAAAATAAAAATATGTATATATCATGAGATCCATATTATTAAAACTTTAATATACAAATTTTATACACAAAACATCTAATTTTGTTACTTTTATGTATATTTATATAACAAAAAATACTCTATATATAATTTTAAAAATTTTTAAATTAATTATCCGGTTCAGCAATTGACTCGGTGACCCGACAGTTGAACCGGTGACCCGGTGACCCGAGGATTTGCCCGGGTTGATCACCGGGCCGGGTTTAAAAACTATAGCTATGATTTGTGTAATTTTGAAATGATTATTGTGTTGATTATCTAAAAATTAAATAAGAAGTTAAATAAATAAAAAGTAACGCTTTTTTGTGGGAGAAAGTTATATTGCCACATACGTATAATTTAATAGGTTTTATTAAATGCTCATGAGCCAGCAATTATATATATATATATATATATATATATATATATTAAAACAGATGGTATGATTAGTTGTAAGTGAAATTTTGAGTTTTATATTAAAATAATATTTAGAATAAAAGAATTAAAGTTGATTTAATATAAAATTAAGAGAAAGATGGTGTAAATTGATGATAAGTTAAGAACTTAAGATAATGTGAGTGAATGAATAGTGAATCAGAGCGGATGTAATGTGTAATAATAATTAGTTGATATTATTTAATGATATTTGATGAAGAATAATGAGGTTGAATTAAAAGTAATAAAAAATTGTTGAGTTAAAAATAATTGGTTTTTTTTTCAATGAAATTCATATCCAGATAGATATCTCGTTTATTTAATATTGCTAAACGACTTGGTATTTTTTTTAAATGAAAAAACAATACTTTAAATTTATCAGTTACACAATACATATTATCCGGTTGGAATGATAAAAATGATTATATTCATTAAAGTTTATTTTATCAATGAAATAACAATAAAACATATTAACTGTAAATTTTAAATTTTTAATTTAAGATTGTTTTGTTTTTATTTCACTTTTTCAATTTTCTTCATTTATGGAATTGCTTTTTATAAGATTATGATACGATTTGATATTTCCATTGATCCAATATTTCGTCTACATTAGCGTTAAATAAATACTGCCAAAAAAAATAAAAAATAAAAAAAAATCTCTTTCGATTTACGTTAAGAAAAAATACTGCCAAAAAAATCTCAATTATCTTGAACATTTATAATTATATCAGCATGCGTTAGGTAAAAGATAAGAAATAAATAAACATTTAACAATAACAGATTTTTACTGAAGATACATACTATTCAATATACGTCGTAATCTCCACGTTTAGCAATCAAATCACTGCAATTATTTTATTTTAATTTGATAAATATCCAATAACGTGCAAATTTTATTTATTCTATAAATTAATAAAAATAATATCTTTACTTTTATATAGTGATTTACCCCACCAAACCTCTCAGGAAAAAAATCGGAAAAGGACAAATATTGTTTTTCCTTTCTTTTTTTCCATTTGAGCTTTTTTGCAGTCCCATTAATGGAGGGAACTTCACCTTTGCAAAACTTTCACACACAGACAAAATAAAGCTAAAATTATTGAAATTAAAGAGCAAACAAGCCCTGAAAATTTCTGGCGCCATTTTTTTGAACCCTATAATCTTTCAAAAAAATTGTTCCTATTTTTTATTTTTTTCTTCAATTTTTGACTTTAGTTCGCCGGAAAAAACGAGATCTTTACAGGCTAATTTAGAAAGGGTCATGGAGATGGAGGACAGGGAGAGCACGGATTCGGGTTCGCTTAGCGGCAACCCGGAATCCGAGTCGCCGCCGTTGAGCGGCGTCGGGGACTACGCCGACCACGGCGCCGTTGCTTCCGGCGGCGGAGGCGGCTCTGTTCATGGACTGATAAACGTGAACATAAGCGTGGAGCACGCAGCCGCGGCGGCTGCTACGGCTGCAGGCCCTCCCGCGGCGGAGGCTGGTGGTGGGGTTTTCGGCGTCAGCGGAGGGGGCTTAGTGAGTAGTGGCTCCGGCGGCGGCGGCGGCGGCGGCGGCAGCGATTTGTCGTCGGGGAAGAAGAAGAGGGGGAGGCCAAGAAAGTACGACGCGGAGGGGAACTTGAACCCGGCGTACATAAAGTCGTCTCCTTTGGCGGCGCCGCCACAGACTGGGTTCACCCTGTCAACGCCGCCGTCGTACGAGAACTCCGGCGGCCCAAAAAGGGGACGCGGCAAGCATCATTCTGGGCCGACAAGCTGGCCGGCTAATGCTATGGCTTCTTTGGGTAAAAGCTACAACCCTACTAGGCTACTCAATGCCTTCCTTTATTTATTTTTATTCTCTTGCATTGTTCTCCTTCAACTTTACTTTATTCACAGTTTGGTGTAGATTTGCTTGCAATTACAGCTCAGTTACTGTCAATCCTTCTTTATTTTTAATAATTTTTCTTCTGTTCTGTGACTTGTATTGAGAGGTCAGATTTGGAGAGGTCAAAACTCAAAGCTGACTCTGTAATAAAGCTTAATAGCCATGAAAATTTGATATTAGGTTGTCATAATCTGATTTTGACTACGCTAATTTCTCCTGACACTAATTTTCTGTGCATGTGTTTGGTGACTTTGCAGATTCTAGGAAGAGTGAATTTCATCTATTTTTTTTTTTTTTTAAATCTTTAGACTGAGAATCACTTGCTTAATTCTCTGGTTCAAGATTTAGCAAACACTCAATAGAAATTTAACTTACCTTAATCTTCAGGTAAATTGGTCCCTTTTCATATAGAACTTAGCAAACACTATCATACTTTAAAAAATAACATAAATAGAATCAATACCATTATATGGTGAAAATATGCATTTTTTTTTTCAGGTGTATTGTGTATTGTTATTATTATTATTACTACATACATTGTAAAAATTCTGTCTTTATGTTTGTTTGATATTTACTTGTACAGGTGAAGTGCTTGCAAACACAGCAGGAGGGGATTTCACACCCCATGTAGTAATTGTACATGCTGGAGAGGTAAAAAATCACAACTTTAGTCAGCTCTCAAAAAAAAAAAAAAATGATATTTTACTCTCCCAGATCTGAATGGACCTTTAAAGACATTATAATTTATTTATTTATATATTTTTTTGTTCAGGATGTTGCTGGGAAGATACTCACATTTGCACAGAAGGATCATAGAGGAATTTGTGTTCTATCTGCTAATGGATCTGTCTCGAACGTTACTCTTCGTCAGCCTGGCTCGTCCGGAGGCTTATTGACTTACGAGGCATGATTCTTTTGTTTTTATAAAAAAGATATTGGCTTATATTTTAATTCTTGAATAATTTTTGTTAACTCAGATAAGCTGTTGTTGCAAAAGAGTTTGAGGCTATTAAGTAGCCCTCTTGATGTTCATATCTGTAGCTAATTAAGTACCTTTCTCCGAAAATGCCCCATTTTTGTATGAAACAAATTTGCATTTTAGCTATTTCTTTTTTGTTACTATATTTAGCTATTTGTTTTTGTTACTCTGAACATGAATGAATGCAGGGTCGATTTGAGATTTTAACGTTAACGGGTTCTTACACGATTTCTGATAATGGCGGGATGATAAGCCGTTGTGGAGGATTAAGTGTGTCATTAGCTAGCCCAGATGGCCGCGTGATTGGTGGTGGTGTTGCAGGTTTACTTATGGCAGCTAGCCCAATACAGGTGAAAATCGAAACATTTTTTCCATATTTTTTTCAGGAATATATATACATGTTTCTCTTGCTAGTGATGAATGATAATCCAATATGTACTTTTCTTGTTTTGTTACCTTAAAAAAGTACTTTGAATTCAATCTTGATTACAAACATCCATTCAAGGTTTCTTTTTTGGTATGTAAACCCATACTCAGACGTACAGTTTTTGAAAAGCCTCTTGCAATTTTGTATGCTTGAAACAAAAACAAGTGAATACTCGAATTTCGAAAGATTTATTTCAAGTACTCTACTCATCTTTGTTATTATCATGCCTAGTGACTTTACACTCGTCTTTGAACTTGTCGTGATTAGCAATAGAAATGATAAAATAAAACTATGGCTATGTTTGATAAAACCACTTGTTAGCTAATAAGCTAGTTTATAGCTTATAAGTGTTTTTTGAGCTTATAGCTTTTAACTTATGACTTATAGCTGAAAAATTAGCTTATATGATAAAAGTGCTTAGGCTATGTTTGGTACACTAATAAGCTAACTTATAGCTTATTTGGTTAACTTATAAGTTCTCTGTATTCAAATAAGTTCCGTTTGGTAGGACGAGCTTATTTAAAAAGCTCGAACTTATTTGATAAGCTTCTTTGGGTAGCTTTTCAAATAAGCCTGTTAAAATTTTTATTTCAGCTAATTTATCAGCTAATTTTATCAAACACTTTTATCATATAAGCTAGCTTTTCAGCTATAAGTCATAAGCTATAAGTTATAAGCTCGAAAATTACTGATAAGCTATAAGATAGCTTATCAGCTATCAGCTAGCTTATCAGCTAGTTTTACCAAACATATCCATAGTAAAATTAGCTAATAAGTTAGCTGAAATAAAAATTTCAACGAGCGTATTTGAAAAGCTACCCAAAGAAGCTTATGAGATATGCTCGAGCTTTTTAAAAAAGCTCGTTCTACCAAACGAAGTTTATTTGAATACAAGAAGCTTATAAGCTAACCAAATAAGCTATAACCTAGCTTATTTAGTTACCAAACATAGCCAAATGCCGACTTATCGAGGCTTGACTCTGCTAATAATCAAAATCAAATTCCAAATACTCGATTACAAGTTACAACATGTTCTTACTTTTTGCTCGACTTATCCAGATTGTAGTCGGAACATTTGTCCCCAACGGTTTCAAAACCCCAAAACGGAAGTACCAAACGGAGCCCAAAAGCATGGTCCCCACATCTGCTCCAGCTACAGTCACAGCTGCAAGGCCCATATCACAGGCCCCACCTGAGGCTGTCACTTACCCGGCCCAACAACATTCCCATTTTCTGGTGGGCCCACAAAATCCGGGCCAAGCGGAGAACAACAACCCCTTCAGCCACAAGGGCCTGCAAAATTCTGCATCAACTGATACAGCCGAGTGGAATGGGCCTGGGCCGGGCTTTGCTCATAGGCCTTCTCCTGATATCAACATCTCCATTCCCATAGACGAGCATTGAAGATGTGATTTATATTAGGACTTTTTTCAGATGTTTTTATGGTTTTCGTTAGATATAACCGAGTTTGGAATTTATGCCCTGTTTTAGCTTAATTTTAGATGTTTTTAGGGTTCTTGGTGATGACTTCCATGTTTTTTTGTGTGAGAATTTTATGGTTATGTACTCAAATCACCAGCTTAAATTGTCTTTCCACTGAAATTGTAGTGCACTTTTTAGTTCATTTATTTTTGCTGTTTGAGTTACACCACTCTTTGCTTTGACACATTTTACTGAGCAATATATATAATCAGTAGGATATCATGGCATTTGCAGATCAACAACAAGCATTATATTTAACAGCTCTAGGTGTAGAATAGCTGAATTTGAATTCTTGATACTTAGTTGAGCTTGATTTGTTAATCAAGTCTTTTGAATTCAACTCATTTATCAATATCAACAAATCAATTATTGAGTTGAACTCAAATATTAGAAACTGAGAGTTAGAAAAATCCACAAAGTCTTGTTTTCAAGTCTAAACATGCTTCCATCTCAGCTCGACTTGGCTTACTAACTAAACGAGCCATTGATTCAGTTTGAACAGAAAAAGGCAAAATAATCCGATAAAAGGTTTTCCAACAAACCTTATTAGGAGATATAAGAAGTAAGATCTCTGAAAAGTTGTATGAGTACTTTACAAATCGAACTCACGAACAAATCGTTTCGTTTAACAATTTTATTCATTACTTATATCACAACCAACGAATAAAGTACCAAAATATAGGTAAATAATAATAATTCATCATTCTTAATAATTCACTCCATTCCCATCTTCCAACTTGTGATATTCATAATATAATAAACATCATTCATCTTAACATTTATCCCATAATTTGATCATTTGGTATCAATTATCTGTAGAACTTTCAGCTTCTTCATTCTTCTTCCGAAAACGAAGAACAATCTTCTCATAATACTTCCAATCGGGATGAAATGGCGTTATCCCGGGCTGTCCGATTGGGTGATCTTTCACGTACGATGGAACATCCTCAGCATCCGTTAGCCCGTCAAGAAATTTACGCAAATCGCCATTAGGACCTATGACAAGTACCAATATTAAACTTTGAAAATAGAAAAAAAAAAAAAACATACAAAAAAAATAAAATTCATATCACTACAAAGTCTACAATTTAGCACATATTTTTGAATATATTAACTAATGCACCAAAATGTAAGTACATTTCAAGCAATGCCAACCTAGAAATGTGTCCTCCGTGTTGTGGCTTTGTAAGGTTGGGGAAAAATTGCTGTGTCGGGCTGCAAAAAATACATATGATTTAAAAATTATTTGTTATAAAAAAATGAAATAAACAATAAAATGAGATATAGTTAAAAAAATATATATACAGGATTAAGCAGGGCTGTATGTGGTTCGTCATCAATTAACAATGTGTTTGAGGCAGAATATTTTTCTCTGTAGCTTTTATTTTCCCATAAATCCTTCATTCTTTGAAGAAAAAGGGGCTTCTGCTTTTTGTGAAGGCAGCCATATCCAGAATCAGTGCATTCTTCTTGATTCTGTAATAAATAAATTAATAAATAAATAAAATAAAATAATACAAAACATTAAAATTTTCTATATTTTTTTTTTCTTTTGCTATAATATATAATCTAATAATAATTAATTGCAGACATTACCCACACAAACACGAACTTGTTCCTCGCCCTGCTCAAAACACCTTCAATATTGTGCCTATTCAAACCAAAATATTATTTTAGCATACATTATTGGATAAGCAAAAAAATAAGGACAAATACAACACCAATATCACATGTTTCGTTTACTAATAATTGAATAAAATCGTGTATGTCACTAACTCTCTTGCAGAGGACCAAAGCGCGACATCAAACCGCTGGAAGCAAAAATTCAGAAAATCTGTGCAAAATGGCCTCTTAAAAACTGCACCAATTTTCCAAAAAAAAAATAAAATAAAAATAAGTAAATCATATTGAAATTATGATAAAATTATAAAAGAAAAACATTTTTTTAATAAAAAATATACCTAAGAAATTCCCATAACGAATATCGGGCCGAAGCCCACGAACACTGTGGCTTCCCTTTAGGTGGGCCCTGTGAACAAGCAAGCCTCCCAAACAGAGCACGAGAAGCTTCTTATTCGGGCCGAGATTCAGCTTGCAGAGTGAAAGATCGAGATCAACGTCATCATCATCGACCTCATTTTCAGAATCGCTTTCGTAATATAGAACCGATTTGAGTTTCGAATAAGAGTTTTTTTCTGTCATTTTGAGTTTTTTTTTTCTTCGATCAATTGTGTGTTTTGGGCCGTATCGGATTGCGGTTTTATATGGGCTTTGGAGGGAATTTCGCGGGACTCCTGACTTTTGGGCGTTTTTTTTTTGAGGAATTTACACTCCTTACCATCATATATGATTTATATTACACTTATACATCCAATTTAAATTTATTTATAAAATAAGTAAATTAACTACAAAATATTACAAATATACCTAATATCCAATTCAACAGTTTTATGATATTTTTGGACAAATTAAATGTGATTGGATCATTAATTGGTAAGATATATTATTACCAAATATCAAAGAGATATTATCTCTCTCTGCAAAACCGCCTACGATCTCCAATCTTATGCAAAAAATTTCATGCTTTTCCCCAATTTTTCTCAACGGCGACAACAAAACTCTCCATCTCTACTCGGAAAAAAAAAACAACAAACGGTGGGCGGAGACTGGCGGTGAGCGGCGGCGGTTATGGGCTGCCGATAGAGTGCTCGTCCAGGCCAGAAGTCCACGCAGCATCACATGAAGACACGCCTGCGCAAGACACGGCCCTAGAACATCAAGGAGAATCGGACGATCAAGAAGATTAACGAGCAAGTGAAAAAAGAGGTCGAGAAAGGGGGAGTGGAGAATCGGATGATCCGCAAGGAAGGAGCGACCTTGGCCTTGTTCGGTGAGAAAATCGGCAGAGAGATGGCAAGGAAGGAGCAAACTTTGTTGTTGTTATCGTTGTTCGTATTTGTTTGTGAGTTTTAATTACATAATCTAATCCTTGTTGGGCACTCTATTTCTTCAAGGGTTGTGATGAATTAAGAACAACGAACTTTTCTTGTTAGGAGTGAAGAATTAAAGGCCAAGCTTAGAAGTTTTGGAGTGCTTTTCTGTTACTTTATTTTTTTCCAGCTATTATATTTAGATTATACCTTTCTGCCAAAATACTTGTTACATTCTAATGCAAAACATTAGAGTTTGTGGTTGTTTGTCTGTGTAGAAACTTTTCTGCTTGTCTGTTTTGAGATCATTGGGTCAATTAAGAAAAGGGTAAATTGCACCAAACTCCATTGTGTTTAACAAAATGTGTGCGTTTCCTCACTGTGTTTTAAAAAATGCATCAGACCCCCTCATTTTGTATAGGTTGCGGGTATATGTTGTGTATATATGGAGTATATATTATGTATAATATAAGGGTGTATGGTTTATATTGACAAAGCATAAATTGATTTTTTTTTTTTTTTTTTTTTTTATGTATGGTTTATATTCGCGAGACATAATTTTTATTTATAAGATCAATTTATATTTAGCATAAACTGAACTTTTTGTTGGTGTTGTGTATATGTATGATTTTATATTAAAAAATCTGTTATAATATGTTTTTAAACCATATACTGAATATCTACTAATATAAAAGAAAAAAAGGGGAAGATACAATTTTTGATTGAATACATTTTTTTCATTGCAACATATACTGAATATATACTAACATAAATGCAATATATACCAGCCGCATGAATTAAGGAATTCCAGTTGCGCACATATACTGAATATATACTAACATAAACTCAATATATACCACCTGAGAGCTACGTGAATTAAGGATTCCAGTTGCGTACATATACTCAATATATACTAACATAAACTCAATATATATCACCTGAGAGCTGCGTGAATTAAAGAATTCCAGTTGCGGGAATTAAGGAATTAAATGAGTAAATCACGCCACCAAAGGATAACTGATATGGATAGAGGACGTTATAAAAGGTAACTGATATTTAGGCAATCATGTAAATAAAATAGCTTGATTAGGTATATATCCTATTAATTGTTCTAGGAAGGTAAAATTGAAAATTCTTTTATCTCATGTAGTATGTGTAAAAATTTCCCTTTTTTTTTCTACTCAAAGACTTTTGGGCTTTCACATTTGAGTTTGTGAGTCTTTTGAGATTCTGAGAATAGTGAAGCTTTTGTTAAAAAAAAGAGAAAAATGCACCATACAATGTATATCAGTTTTAATTACATTAATGACACCCCATTGCAAATATTAGCAAATATACAAGATCTCACCTTTATAATTGTAAAATTACCAGATAATTAACTCACCGTAATTAAAGGTGACTTATCACCTTCCAAACTTAATGGAATTTATTTTCCCTCTCTCTCTCTCTCTCTTCTTCTTCTCGCTATGTTTTTCTTCTCATACACCTTCGATCTGCCTCTGTTTTTTCTTCTCATTCACATACACACATATATATAAAGGTCGAATCTTTAATTTAATTTCTATCGATAGAAAGCAAAATTCAATGAAAGAGAAAAAAGTTGTTTTCATTTTCGGACTTGAAACGGAGCTGAGGCTGGGGGCTTCCCGGAGGCGGCGAGGTGGAGAGGAACGAGAAGAGAGTGTTTTCAGATATCTCTAGCGTCGATGGCAGCGGCTGGGAGGAGGAGGAGAAGGTAGAGGCGGTGGGAAGTAAGAATCAGGTGGTAGGGTGGCCACCGATGGCAGCTTACTGGAGGAAAAATAGCTTCGGTCGGGCTAAGATGTACAGTCGCTGGATTGGCCGAACATGACCGAATGTATTTTTTGTATATGTTCTGTATATATTGTGTATATAATGACAACATTGATCTGTTGTATTTTCTTTTATGTCGACTGTGAGTATATCTTCTGTATATGTTCCCGACAAATATACTGTTTTTTTAGTATATGTTAAGGCAACAGTATATTTTTAGCACATGTACATGAGTACGATTTCAACTTGTTTTATATATTGTAAATATACATGATTTTAGCAATTTGTTGTTTTTTTGTTGTTTTGGTATAATAGAAGATTATTGCAACATATATTGAATATATATACGTTTAATATACACTATTAACATAATGCGATGTTAAAAAATAAACAAAAAACAGCTCGACAATTAAAAAATATGCGTGTTTGGCAAAATATGTTTTCAGTATTGTGGGATTTGTGCATATCAAGAAGAAAAAGTCGTTTGTAATTAATATTCATAATTTTTCCTATTTGTATTGAACAAACTCCTAATTAATAGGATATATTGACTTACCATGTGTATATATGCAACGAGAAAGAGAGAGGCGTTGGATATTGACTTACCGTGATTTAAGGACAATGATCCTTGTTTGTTGAGGTAACTGAAATATAGTATTATCACAAATTAATTGCATGAATTTGGTATGTTTGGAATTAAATTACTCTCATTCGTAATCTTGAAATAAAGAGAAATTCGCTGTGTATGGATGAAATTTTCCCAAAAATAAAGGGAATTTTTTATCCCTCCTACACGTTTTTTTAAAAAATACAAATTTACCATACACATGCAATTAATTGTTATTTGCCTAAAAGATAATATTTATCTACATTAATGCATAATGGTAGTTACCAATTAATTGTGATTATTTGCGTAACTTTTTTCAAAATAAAATTCAAATAGCATTTTTATTTTTTGGTAAATGGACGCAAATCACAGGCAAAAGAAGAAGAGAGAGTTGAATTGATATGGTAACTGAATCAGTCAAATTAAATGCACGTGGAGAGTGGTTAGAATTAATTGGTAACTACCATTATGCATTTAATTTGACTGATTCAGTTACCATATCAATTCAACTCTCTCTTCTTCTTTTGCCTGTGATTTGCGTCCATTTACCAAAAAATAAAAATGCTATTTGAATTTTATTTTGAAAAAAGTTACGCAAATAATCACAAAAAAAGGTGTCAATTAAAATCAAGGTATATTTTTTACTCCCAGGTATATTTCATATATATTGTACATATAATATCATATACTGTACATATACCACAACACAACACAAAACAGTAGACTCCATGAAAAATATACCAAAAATATACCTCAACCAAACACAACACAAAATATACCGAATCATCCGAAATCATCCTAAAGCGAAAATATACCAGAACACAACACAAAATATACCGAAAATATACTGGATATAAATCATCCTCCGGAAAGATATTCCTCTTCTCTCTCGTCGACTCCATGGAAAATGATTTTATGATCGCCTACCTGGAGATGACGACCGCGGGGATGGCTCGGTAGACGATCTCGTCGAGGGAGTAGGACTCGGTGGAGAATGGGTCGGCGATGAAGGGCTTGGCGGAGAAGCCGTGGGACGAGGCGTGGTGGCGGGCCTCGTCGCGGATGTTCTCACTTGCGGGGCGGCGGCGGTGGACCTTGGAAGGTTTTGTGTGAGAAAAGAGAGAAAGGACCGTCTGTGAATAAGAGAGAGGAGGGATAGAGGAGAGAGAATGAAAGATTACCATATAATTAAGAAATTAGCTTTTTAGGCATATATGCAAATAAATATAACAAATTTAGATAATTTATAAATAATTATATAAAGAATGTAATTATGTAATATTTTTACATTGTTTAAGTGGAGCGTGCAAATTCCTAAAAAAAAAAAATAAAAAAATATACAAGGCCAAGAGAGACCAATAGCATATCAAATTGGGTCAAAAATAATTCACTAGGGCTGAAAATAATTCACAACACGAGCCAAGGGTTAACTCCAAATGAGCCGATAAATTTCTAATTGTAATGGGTCGAGTATCAAACTCACGGTTTGCTTAGAAAACGGCTCGAAAGGGGCTGAAAATAAATTCTAATTAGGCCGAGGGGCTTATTCAATCGATTCGATTGACGACGAATAATAAATAATTACACGACTCATTATATTAATTAGACATCTAATTAAATAATAATAAGTCTAAACAGAAAGAATGTCGAGTAATTACCGGACTATACAAAATAAAATAAATATGATAACTCAATAATCCGAAAAAATCCATAATCACATAAAATCCAATATTCGAAAAATACAATATTCGAACGGGGCGCTACACCTTCCCATTTTGGACAAAAAGGAGCAAGAGACAACTACTTTCCACCACCATGCTTGGCTTTCGAGTGGGATTCCAGACTTTTCTCGTTGACAAATATTCTGCAGTCGACAGGAAAAAAAAAAAAAAGAAGAAGAAGAAGACATTATTTTTGGTATATATTGTATGAAATTGAATAATTAATTGGAGGGATCGTGATAGAGAGAATGCCTACTTATGGCAGCTCTTGCAGGAGAAATCCAATTCTCCGGATTCTCGTGTCTGCTGGTTTGGTTCGCTGGGGACGCTGGTCTCTTCCTCTTCACTCTCATCAGATTCATCTTCAGAGCTGTCCTCATCCTGTAAATTATGAATGTCACGCATGTTTCAGATACTTTAGGTTGTTGACCATAAAAACAGAACATATAGAATATAGTTGACCATAAACTTTCTAGCTACGCAATACGATTTACAGTGTTCATTAGAGAAATTTTAAAAACAGGAATGCCGGCAATACAAATAACTTCAAAAACAACATTGAACCGAGTCTTTAACATTCATCCACTATCATGAGAACCACAGTTAAAAATTCCAGTAAAATCACTTAAGGGGGCATCTAGTTAAAACACTGGTGCTGCAATAGCTATGATTCTTAATAGTAGAAAAGCACAAGGCGATTCCCCTATTCAGAGAGACACGTTAGAGGCTTCCAAGTTCCAACAGCAGAAGCCACAATGTAGACTTGTATCAAATAATATGATGAAAGATTCATAAATTGTATTATTAGATTAATCCCGAAAACATTTAAAAAAGAGAAACAGATACATCTTTTTATACAAAGCAGTATACAAGGTACATGCAGAAGTTATCAGATTGTACCTCAGAGTCATCGTCATCATCAAGTATCAAGTCTTCATCGTCATCATCAAGTATCAAGTCTTCATCGTCATTATATGTAGAATTTCAAATAAACAAAGTCAAGGAACAACAATCATATATTTAAATTATGTGTTGAGATCATTCAAAAAGGTAGTTAAAAACTATCCAAAGGATATTTATCAGGGTTTAAGGCCCAGTATCCATGAAAGTAGACACTTCCGCTTTTACAGTTGTGGGAAAGCTCAAACTCCCGGTTGAACCACAAGTTAAACTTTTGCTGAGGTAACTTATCGGTGAAGAGTGTTCCAAGGACCAGCTTCTTTCCATCGATATTCACAACCAAGGTGACAGTGGTTCTATTCTTTTTCTCCTTTTTCTGTTCACCAACATTTGCCTGAAATATGCAGAAACGAGAAGAATCACTATACACTACCCAAAAATAATATGAAATAAGATTCACCATCAAAACAGTCTTCTAAGTTTTAATATACCTGGGAAAGGTGCAAAATTATGGCGTCAAAAGGTATAACCTTAAGAGTCTCTCCACTTTTCACCTCAACCCCTGAAAACAACAAAGACAAATACTTTACAACGGTCTTTCGAAAGTATTTATTATTATCAAGAGAAGCAACACAGAACACCCACCACAGTGCTACTAATGACCTAAAACAAAATCATTATACAAAATAGCAACCAAGATACAACAAGTCAGGAGAGTCCTAACACACAGAATGCAAACAGATATCACCAGGATCTGCTTGAGGATTATGGTATGGTACAATACGAACCAAAACATCATGCTACCGGTCATGCATTTTCAGCTTAACTGCACTTTATTCTTCCTTTCATTTTTCTCATAACACAATGTACTCCTTTCAAAATGACAGACAACTTTAACACCAACCGAAATTCACATATGCAAATCACATGAGAAACAGCACAAAAACCCACAGAAAGGTGCACGAACGAGAAGCAAAAACGCATAAAAGAAGTGCAAAACAAGCACAGATGCTCATCCAAAACACCATTGAAGACAAAATGTACCGCGTTCTGACAGGCAACTTGCCATCAACAAACAAAATAGAAGTGCAAAGCCGGAATTCAAATACTTAAATCACACGAGAAATCAGTAGGTGCACGAACGATAAGCAAAAACACAAACAAAATAGATAATCACAACGAATCGTGAAATGCTGGCAATACATCAGGAAAAAATGCTTACCCCAGAACATGATTGACTGCTCAACCCAGAACTTCTATGATTGACGCGATGAGCTTGAGAGAGAGAACTGGTTTTAGGGTTATGGAGAGGTGGGCGTCTGGAAGTGATGGGCTGGGTGGCGTGGGCCTTGGGTCTCAGACTGGCCCAAAATAATAAGCTGATTTTTTTCTTTTTCTTTTTTCTTTTTAATTCCAAGTAGCTCTGCCTTACACCTCCTGGACCCAAGCCCCTGGCCGGCTCAAGAACTTGCAGATTAAATTTGGGATGTGCCCCAAGTGATTTTCACTTTGCTCCCTTTTATACTCTTAGACCCCAGGAGGCCTATCGCCACGAGAGGAATTGCCAGCATGACATCTAGAAGGACTGCCGCAGACTTCCTCCTTCTGGGTTTTGGATAGTGCTGTTAAATTAAACGAGTCTGGCTTAGCTCGGCTTGAGCTCGACTCGGCTCGTTAAGGCTCGAACTCGTTAAGGCTCGAGTTCGAGGCTTTAACGAGCCGAGCTCGAGTTCATTTAAAACTCGATTGGCTAACGAGCTTGGCTTGATAAGGCTCGAAAATAGAATTTTTATATAACTTTTTATAATTCGGTTCGCTAAAGCTCCAGATCGACTCGTTAAGGCTCGAGCTCGATTTTAGGCTCATTTATTTAACGACCCGAGCTCGAGCTCGAGCACGAGCACCCTAAGCTCAAGTTCGGCTCGACTCGTTTACAACCCTAGTTTTGAACATTCATTTGTTCCACGGGAGTAGGTCCAGACTTTTCTGGTTTCTTGTATCAGTTGACACCCCATTTTGTACTACCATAGTTAATTTTGAAAAATGTGGTATGGTAATTGTTAGTGGGAATTTAAGTTTAAATTAAAAATAATATTTAAAATAAAATAATTAAAGTTGATTTGATTTAAAAATAGGAGAAAATTGATTAGTGTTTGTCCTATTTTTGTTATCTTTTTCTTTGTTAGTTTATTAATTTTTTACCCCTTTAGGTCTTTTGATAGGATTTTCGGTCCTCCAGTCGTTTGTCTCGTGTGTTTGTCGTTTTTCTCTATTTTCGTATTTTTTGATGTTTTCGTTTGTTTTTCTTCTCCTTGGAAGTATACAGGTTTGGATCTTTGACTAGGTGTTTGGAGTTTATCCAGTCGAACTATCCCGACAAAATCCATGTCTCGGTTCGGAATTACAAGAGTTGACCAGCCTCTGTGTAGTCACTTGCTCGGGCAGGACCCGAACAACTTACGGTTCAGATCCATCACGCCGCGAAGCATCTTGCGGCGCTCGCCGCGCCCCGTCAGAGCTAGCCTTCACTGCCATCACGCCGCGTCGCCCATCGCACTGCAACACAACTCTACCATCGCGCCGCGGGACAGCTCGTGACGCCCTTAACGACCGAACAGAGCGCCCAGTTTTCCACTCGTCACACTGCGACATGCTTTGCGCCGCGACCACACACGAGACAACCCTAACGTCCTGCCACGTCGATGCATCGCACCGCGGCGCCAGGACTTTTCAAAATTCCAAATCTGATTTATTTTGCGGTTTTAGAATCTGAGGGTTCAAGGAGATATTCTTCATACTGTGTTTTATTATTTTTCTCCTCTCTCATCTAAAAAAAGTTGGTTTTCTCTTTGTTTTCTCTTGGTTTTCTTTAGGGATTCATTTTTTAAAAATTGTGGCACTCCAAAACGAATATTTGGTTTTGTATTTTGATTTTGTTTTTCGACTTGGATTAATCGTAAGTTCCTTTCATTTGATTATGAATGTGAATTACTGTGTTGAATCTTTTGTTGGGATTGATATCAATATGTGTGGCTAAATCGATTCGTTAGGGATAAGAGATATTGTTTTGGTTCGATTGAGATTCATATGTGCTTGTTTGCCGTTCAATCTATTCGAGTTGTGCTTAATCTAGGGGTAGATACTTGATCATCATTCTAATCTAATTAATCAATTTGTATAACCGAAAGGGGAGAAATTGATTGATCTTTGCTCGCGTAGAATAGGCTTGTTCGTTAATGTATTGCTTATGTGTTAATTGTTTCGATAATTGATGAATTATGTTTGTTATTTTGTTACGAAGAGTTATTGAGAATAAACCTCTAAATATTCTTCCTATTATAGCCTGCAAAGTGGGGGAAAGTAACTGAAAAAAAAAAAAATGCCATCGGCATCGATTTTGGTCCTCATCTCCACCATTTTACAAAGAAATTTTATGGTATTAAGGGATTTGTATACAACTGTAAATAAAGAAATTTTGTGGCCAATCAAACGGCGCCACGTGGAAATTAATTTATTAAAAATCAAGTCATATTTTCTATTTATATTTTAGGAATTTCCATATATTTAATTCCTAAATTTAAATAGTTAATTAATTGATATTTTAATATTTTAATTCTTGACCAATCAAATAATGCCAAGTGTCAAATCTTAATTCTTGGTAATAAATCATATGGCATCTAGAAGATCTTGGAAGATCTAAGTAGATCTAAAAGATCTTATGTGAATCATCATGGACCAATCAAATCGTGTCCTACGATTCTTAAATTTGGTAGGGTTCTCCATCCTACACCTATAAATAGGGGCTCTCCCTAATGTCAAAAAACACATCATATTTCATATTCAAAGTTCAAGAGCTCTAGAGAATTCTCTCGACGAGATTCAAGTGTTCTTGAAGATTCAAAGGCGTTCTTGAAGATTCGAAGCAAGATTCAAGCGCATTCAACCTCAAGACTGGCGTTCAATCCGGAAACAAGCTGCAAAGCCTCCGAATATCGTTAGTAAATTCAAAACCGGCGTAGAGAAGATTCAAGATCTACTTTGCGACGAAGACCAAGGATTCGTGTTCTTCGCGTTCTTGGGATATTTCGACGTTTGATCCGAAATCAAGGCGTTGGCCCTCGGATTAACGTTAATTCAAGTCAAATCAAGTCAAGGAGAAGATCAAGCCGAAGATTTCGCTCCAAGACTTAAAATTGTTCGTGAGAAGAATCAGAGGAGAAATTAGAGATTGTAACCCATTATATTATTTTGATTCGAGAAATTTATTTGAATAATATTTTTCGTGTTTTTATAAATTCAATACACGAAATTTGTTGTTACAAATTTTTGGCACGCCCAGTGGGACCTCTCTACCTCTCATCTCTTCTTCAAAATTCCTCAAATCATCATGACTAGCCGCAAGGTCGCCATAGTCAAGATTCCTTCAACAAGTTCTTCAAGCTCCAACCTCGGCGTCGTTACAAGAAGCATGACCAAGCAACTGCAAGCATCTTCAGAGACGACTCCTTTGCACGAGGTGATTGGAAGAGATAAGCTGCATCTTACCCACGAAGGTGATGAAGACGACTCCGCTTCATCAACTCCTCGCTCATCATCAAGCTCTTCATCAAATTCAAGGTCAAGTGTTGCTCCAGTTATGACAACTAATGCTTCAACTCTTGAAGAACACATCGCAAGCTTGACAAAGGTCATTGAAGGACTCGCGAAGAAGGTCCAAGAGCAAGACTCTCAAATCTCAAAGCTAATGGACAAGGTTGACAATGCTGAAACGAGCCGCATGAAGGAAAAACAAGATGAAGATCGTGATGAGTCTGAAACTTCCAAACAGCAACAATTTCACGAAAGAGAGAAGACTCCAACATTTCAACATTCGTCCGATGGAATGATCTCCATTGATCAACTGAAGGATTTCATCATGGGGACAATTAAAGATAAGCTTGACGGTGGTTCCAAGTCAACTCACACCTATGCCAAGCCATATACTCCAAGGATCGATAACTTGAGGATGCCTATTGGATATCAACCTCCCAAGTTCCAGCAGTTTGATGGAAAAGGCAACCCGAAGCAGCATATAACCCACTTTATTGAGACATGCAACGATGCAGGAACCCATGGTGACTATCTCGTAAAGCAGTTTGTTCGTTCACTCAAAGGGGTTGCATTCGACTGGTACACTGATTTGGAAGCAAACTCCATCGATAGTTGGGAGTAAATGGAACACGAATTTCTTAGTCGCTTCTATAGCACAAGACGTACAGTCAGCATGATCGAGCTCACCACATCTCGACAATGGAAGGAGGAGCCAGTCATCGACTACATCAATAGGTGGAGGAACTTAAGTCTGAACTGCAAGGATCGTCTGTCCGAGGCTTCTGCCATTGAGATGTGCATTCAAGGTATGAGTTGGGGTCTTCGTTACATCCTTCAAGGCATTCGACCGAGAACATTTGAGGAGCTAGCGACTCGAGCCCACGACATGGAGCTAAGCATGGCTGCAAGCGGAGCTAATGGGCCACCGATCCAAGAACCCCAAAGCTCCAAGGATAGATACGAGCAAAGAAAAGGGGGCAAGTTTTCCTCGAAATCTCAAAATAAGGAGTCCATGACGATCAATGCTATGCCCGTCAAGTTCAAAGGAAAAGTTGCTGATAAAGTCGTTGAAAAGAAGGATGTCCCCAAGGAACCTGAACAAAGAAGATTGACTCTGAAAGAAATGCAAGCGAAACAGTACCCGTTCCTTGATTCAGACGTCTCGGGCATATTTGACGATCTGATCGAAGCAAAACTCATTGAGTTGCCCGAGATGAAACGTCCTGAAGAAGCTGACAGCGTGAACGACCCAAAATATTGCAAATACCACCGTCTGGTAGGGCATCCAATTCATGACTGCTTTGTATTCAAAGACAAGGTTATGCAGCTGACTCGTCAAGGAAAAATCTCATTGGAAGAAAGTAGCGTAACTGCTAATCATGTAAGTGAAGCATGCAACATGACAAACGAGCACCAAGCTCCGCTAGAAGAAAACAATCTTCCTGAGGTTGAAGATCACCATGTTGGTCGTGATTCCATGATGGTCTTTACTGATGAAGATCTGCTGCTTTGTTCTAAGCCTCACAATAGACCATTGTTCGTGGCTGGCCATGTGCAAGAGCAAAAGGTTAACCGAATCTTGATTGATGGAGGATCAGCAGTCAACATTTTGCCTCTCCGTACGCTGAAAGAGTTAGGAATGACTACGGAAGAACTTGGTAATAGTCGATTGATGATTCAAGGCTTTAACCAAGGGGGGCAAAGAGCTCTTGGCATTATAAGGTTGAGTTTGTTGATGGAAGATATGGAATCAACCGCAATGTTCCATGTTATCGACGCAAAAACTTCTTACAACATGCTACTTGGTCGTCCATGGCTTCATGAGAATGGCGTGGTTCCGTCAACATGGCATCAATGCTTCAAATATTGCAAGAATGGCGTTGTGAAGACTGTTCTTGGTGATGATAAACCTTTTACGGAGGCCGAAACTCATTTCGCTGATGCCAAATACTATTTCAGAGATGAAAAATCAATTGATAAAGTCTCGTCTAAGCAGCAAAATGGATCAAAAGGTGGAGAACCAAAGGTTGAAAAGGTAGAAAACTCTTCGAAAGAGTTAGTGCTGCCACTGCCGAAGATAAATGACGATAAACCTATCCCCCAACCACCCATGAAGTTTGTTCGTCCAAGCAAAGGAGCGGTAACGGAGCATGGCGAAGGACTGAAGAATTCAAAGTGTTTTGATCCAAAAGCCTACAAACTTCTAGTTAAAGCAGGATACAACCCCAATGAAAGTCACTCTTTGGGAAATCTCATACCTCAAGAGCAAAAGCACAATCGGGCAGGTGTTGGATATGTGGCACCGAATCCAATTAGAATCGCCATCAAGAGAGCAAACGCCAACCATGTCTCGGAATTAGAGTTCCCATCCAATAACGGAGAAAAGAAAAGAAAAAGAGTGTCGGTGTTTCAAAGACTCGGTCCAGTACAGAAGTCTAGGGGCAAACAATCTGTGTTTAAGCGACTTGGATCATCTAAACCGTCAAAGCATTTAAGACAAGAAAAAGGCGCGGGCCCGGCTCCAAAGCTTAGGAGTTGGATTCCGTCACGCATGAAGCGTCAAACTACCTTAATCATATCATGTGGGGAAGTTTTTGAGCACATGATCGTTCATACAAGAGTGCAGGACGATGAAGATGAAGATAGAGAAAGTGTCGCTTCGTCTTACTATGCTTGCGGTACTCTTGCAACTCCTCGAGATGATGGAAGTTCTCTTTACCGAAAAATAGCTTATTTAGTGAGAAAAGGGTATATCACTAGAGTTGATGAAAATCTGCAGACACGATTTGTCGCAGGAAGAAATGGACGTGTGAGACCATGCATCGACTTCAAAACTCCTAGTGAGCCGATCGAAGATATTGCACTTGTGAACCACATCACTATATGCGAGGATACTCTGATAGAAGAGGAAGATGCTGAAGACGCACCACCCGAGCTTGAAGAAGGTGTTAAGGCCACAGTCGATGAACTAAAAGAAATCAACTTGGGTGATGTTGATGATCCTCGCCCAACATACATTAGCGCCTTGTTAAGTGTAGATGAAGAGAAGGCTTACATAGAGCTCCTTGGTGAGTTTAAGGATGTGTTTGCATGGTCGTATAAAGAGATGCCTGGACTAGACCCGAAGGTGGCGGTGCATAATTTGTCCGTGAGAAAGGGGGCAAAACCTGTTAAACAAGCACAAAGAAGATTTCGTCCCGAGTTGATCCCGTTGATTAAAGCAGAAGTGAATAAACTCATTGAAGTTGGTTTCATTCGGGAGGTCAAATATCCTACGTGGATCTCGAGCATCGTTCCTGTCAGGAAGAAAAATGGTCAAATTCGAGTTTGCGTAGATTTTCGAGATCTTAACGAAGCGTGTCCCAAGGACGACTTCCCATTGCCTATAACTGAACTCATGATCGATGCTACGACGGGACATGAAGCGTTGTCTTTTATGGATGGTTCGTCAGGATACAACCAGATACGCATGTCGCCAAAAGACGAAGAGTTGACGGCATTTCGCACTCCAAAGGGCATATACTGCTATAAGGTGATGCCATTCGGCTTGAAGAACGCAGGAGCTACATATCAAAGGGCAATTTGACGATATACTGCACAAGAACATCGAGTGCTATGTTGATGATGTGGTGGTGAAGTCGAAGAAGCGAGAAGACCACCTCGAAGATTTAAGAATGGTTTTTGAACGCCTGAGAAGATACCAACTCAAAATGAACCCGTTGAAGTGTGCATTTGGTGTTAAGTCGGGGAAGTTTCTTGGATTCATTGTCCGTCATCGTGGAATAGAGATCGAGCAAGCAAAAGTCGATGCGATACTAAGAATGCCCGAGCCTCGCAACATTCATGAGCTTAAAAGTCTACAAGGGAAGTTGGCATACCTTCGAAGGTTCATCTCAAATTTAGCCGGACGATGCCAACCTTTTAGTCATCTAATGAAGAAAGGTGTTCCTTTTGAGTGGGATCAATCTTGTACAAATGCTTTTGAAAGCATAAAGACATATTTGATGAAGTCTCCCGTGTTAGTCGCACCAGTGGCTGGTCGTCCTCTTATTCTCTACATAGCAGCACAAGAACGTTCTGTTGGAGCTCTGCTGGCTCAAGAAAATGAAAATGGAAAGGAGAGCGCCTTATATTATTTGAGCAGAACGATGACACCAAATGAGTTGAACTATTCACCTATCGAGAAAATCTGTTTGGCGCTGATCTTTGCAATTCAAAAGTTGAAGCACTATTTTCAAGCTCATACGGTTCGTCTTGTTTCAAGGGCAAATCCATTGAAATATGTCATGACAAGACCCGTCCTCTCAGACCGTTTAGCTAGGTGGTATCTTCAACTTCAACAGTTCGAAATTGTCTACATCCCTCAAAAGGCGGTAAAAGGACAAGTTCTGGCGGACTTCTTAGCCGATCACCCTATTCCTGCTGAGTGGGAGTTGTCCGATGAGCTACCTGATGAGGATGTTCTTCTCGTCGAAATTGCTCCTCCTTGGAAGATGTACTTTGATGGAGCGTCTCATAGAGAAGGAGCTGGTGCTGGAGTTGTCTTTGTGACATCCCATGGAGAAGTGCTTCCGTATTCCTTCACTTTAACTGAAAATTGCTCAAACAACGTCGCGGAGTATCAAGCTCTAATTCTGGGGTTGGAGATGGCCGTGGACATGAAGCAACTACATCTGAAGGTCTATGGAGATTCAAAGCTGGTGGTAAACCAACTTCTTGGAGAATACGATGTAAAGAAGCCTGAGCTGCTCCCGTACGTCAACTATGCGAATAGGCTCATGGGATGGCTTGGAGATGTTACGATCGAACATGTGCCGAGGAAGAATAATAGACAAGCTGATGCTTTGGCAAAACTCGCTTCTTCACTCATCCTTCCCGAGGATAGGGCTCGAGTGCATATTTGTAGAAGTTGGGTTATACCTCCTATTTTCGACGATGATGATTGGAATGAAGATGAAACACATGTATTCACTCCTATATAAAGGAGAGGAGGTAACCCTAAACCCTAACTCTCATTCATTGCCATTCTCCCTATAGCTGCTGCGCAGCCCTTCTTCATCACTCTCATACTGACTTGAGCGTCGGAGGCTCTACGCCGGAAACACCCCCGGCGTTGAGTTTTTGCAGGTACTCTTGCGGTCTAGAGACGGTTTCAAGGCGGTTCAAGCAGATCTGAACTCACAACCACCGGTTTACTCTAGATCCAGAAGTAGACCCATCATTTGGCGCCGTCTGTGGGGAGTTCTTAAAGGAAGGAAGAGCTTCACACCCAGTTCCGATCTGTTTGACAATGGCGGAGAAGGAGAGCTTGCAAAGGAACCTGAGCGAGGATTTCAGAGGGGCGTGGATGGACAAGAGGCCACCACCACTTCCCACTACCAAACACTCCATAGTGCAGATGACAGGAATACCGCAGTTTGGAGGACTTCCACCACCCGGGCCGACGTTGGGCGGAGAGACGCCTGTTACTCCAACCGGCGTGAAGTTACCGGTGTTGACCCAGATAGGGACAAGTCAAAACCCTACTCCAGGAGGGGAGAAGGAACCAACGGAGATGTCCCGGCGTGAAGGAAAACAGATACAGGAGATACCGGACCAAATCCATGTTAGAGTAGGGTACCCAGCGTTCCAATCGGATTGGACGTATTCTACTTGTAAATACAATCTATTGGAATTATATTAATTAAAAGGCATTACTTTATCTTAAGAGTAAGCAATTATCTTATATTTGCACTTAAGATAAAATCCCTAGATCACTTATGGTTATAAGGTATGGTTGCGCATAGAGATGGTGATCATGGAACATACCTTGAAAGCCGTGATCTTAAATACAGTTCCAAGTCGATGGATGTTTCGAGATGGGATATCGAATAATCCATAAAAGACTTGCACATAGTATGTATGCTTGTTGGACAAGAATGTTGCATTCCATCAACATTAGCGTATGACGCAAGTACATTTATGTGGGTGCTTGTTAGAGAACAAGTTCACTGAACGTGACCGTATGAAAATTCTTAATGAAGAATTTATTCAGTCGAATAAGAATTTTCATGTTACAATAGTACATGACTAATCCTTAGACTTGAGGCACAATGGTAACTTTGTGCATATTACATTCTACTTTGATTTATCCTTTTGGTAGCTAGCACTATCGTATAAAGGGATATTTTGGGTATTATGTTAATATGTATGGAAGTTTGTTAGTGGCCAATAAAGGATTCGACACTTATGAAGATAAGTGAATTTCCTATGTATTTCATAGTTATTAATCCAAAGTCCTTGGCCAAGGCAGAGATGAATAGAGATTCATAACCGGGTTAATACACTTTGAAATAGAATCATAGTATTAAGTCAATTTGGGTTTCGACAAAATCATACCCAAGACTTAATCGGGAAATTAGATGTCGAAAGGATTTTACATGTATGGAGTTGTAATTAAAATAGGTTACTCGCTATTCACTTAATACTAGATTCATACTGCTTGCTGGGTGTTACTATGATATGTGGGTTCTAGAATTAAAGAGTTAATTCAAGAATAAGAGTTAATGTGATTAACTCAAATTACAAAGTGTTGTAAACCCACTACTAGTATTAAGGTGAACCTAAAAGGTCACACCTATTATGAACAAAGGTAAAGATTGTATTTCTAATGGTTAGAATTAATTGATAAATATCTAATTTGATTAGATATCAATTAAAGGAATATATTAATCAATAAGATTGATTAATTACATTTTGGATATTACTTTAGTAATTAAGGTAATTACTAAATTAATAAAGTTGAAATTTAAAATAGGATTTTAAATTTCAAATCCAAAATAATAATAATATGATTATTATAAGATTGGGAAAATGATATAATAATAAAGTCTTGAGAAAGATTCTCAAGATTTATTATCCAATTATTATTTATATCTTTAAATATGATTTAAGGATTAAAATAATAAATGTGATTATAATAAAATGGTTGTTGATGGTTGTTTGAACCACTTAACATATCATATTATTTTCAAAGTCAAAAGTTAGTAAATACTATTTAAATAAAATTTGATTTTATTTAAATATTACTAAAGGTTGATTATTTTATGCTAAAATGTTTAGTATAAATAGATGCAAAATGGTTTTGCATTTGCTAATTGATTTTGACAAAATTTCTAAGTGTTAGAAAGAAGAAGAAAGTGTTCTTCATAAAATTCAAGAAAGAGTTCTTGAAAATTCCCAAACAAAATATTCCTATACAAGAAAACCGAGTCTTTTCTACTAGCGAAGGAAAGTCGTCGGAACCGGGTTTCATAGGGTGGATACGTTTAGAGGGAAGACACTTGGATTCCTCTAGCGAGTAACCTCAAGTCGTTGAAGTTACAACCGGGAACCGATTCCTTCATCCATCGTCAATTGTGAAGGAGTTCAAGACATTCGGTAAATATTTTACTAATATTTACTTTATAGTAACAAATCAAAATTTGTATATGATGCATGTTTTAAAGATGACGATCAGTTAATTCGCAATTAGTATGTACGGGTGTAGTATTTATACGATAAATACTTACTTTAAAAATTTTAAATTCCGCTGCGTACAGCCCGTACGGTACTAGCGAACCCAACAATCCAACCCCAGGTCGAAGAGCAGACCTTGACGATGACGAGAAGCGAGATGCAGAAGATGATCGCTGAGGCTGTAGCGGCCCAGATGAAGCAAATGGCGCAGGTTGAGCAGCAGCCTTGAGTCGAGAACCCACCTCGAGTCGAGCAGCAGCCCCGCGTTGAGTGTCAGCCTCGAATTGAACAGCAACCTCGTGTCGAGCAACAAGCCCAGTCGAATGTGCAACAAAACAGAAGGGCAGACGAAGAGGAATCGTCCATTCGAACCGTTAATCCACAGGCAAGGGATGAGACGTTGGAACAATTGCTGGCGCAGGTTCGCGACTTGCAAGCTCGAGTCGACGGGAGAAAAAGCAGAGGAACCAAAGAACACCCATTCTCGCAGCAGATCCTAAGAGCCGACCTACCCAAAGGCTTCAGGGAGCTGAACATATGGTATGACGGTACCACTGACCCGTCTCGACATTTGAGGAGTTTCGAAAACATGGCCGTGCTTCATCGTTATAGCGACCCAGTACAATGTCGCGCCTTCCTGACGACTTTGACGGGGTCGGCCCAAGATTGGTTCCATCAGCTTCCAGCAGGGTCGATTCGGGACTTTGATGGATTTAGCTCAAGTTTCCTTAACCAATTTGCAAGTGTAAGGGTGCAAGAGAAATCCTATCTCTCGCTGATAAGCATGCAACAAAAGAAAGGTGAGTCGCTACGAGAGTATGTGGCGAGGTTTACAAAGGTGTGTGTCGAGTGCCCAACAGCGACAGAGGAAATTAAATCGGGAGGACTGACGAGAGGACTGCTACCAGGATTGTGTAAGAACTCCTTGGCTAAACGACCTGGTAGGAGTTTCGACGACGTGCTGGGAAGATGTGCCAAATACATGAACGTCGAGGAGGCCGAGGTCGACTATTTGCAGAGCATGAAGATGGTTCAAACTGACAGTCGAGACGACAGGAAGGAAAAGAAGTCGACAGGAGATAGGAGAGGATCCCCGAGAGCTGATAGGGGCGAAGGCAGGTCTAGAGGATGGAGACCAACTCAATACACACCTTTGTCGGCTCCCCATGCGAGAATTTTAGAGGTTATAGAAAGGGAAATCCGTGACGATGTGGTAAGATGGCCGCGGACGAGGAAAGATGGACCTTTGAAGCCCAAAAGCAACCTATACTGTCGGTTCCACAAAGACTATGGGCACAACACAGACGACTGTCGACACTTAAAAGACGAGATTGAGAGGTTGATAAAGGCGGGGCACCTGAAGGAGTTTATATACAAGGATCGAGAGAGGTCGAGCAGGAGACGAGAACGGAGTAAGAGCCCTCGCAAGAGGGCGAGGTCACCAGAAAAGGAGGAACTCCCACCAAAAAGAGGAGTCATTAACATGATATTTGGAGGGTCGACTGATGGAGACTCGAATCGGGCGAGAAAGGCCTATGCTCGTGGCCGATACGCGAAAGTCGAGGTGCAACAGGTCGAGGAGAGCGGACCAGTGATGAATTTTGGACCAGCGGATGTTGGAGAAGTCGAGAGGCCGCATAACGACGCCTTAATGATAACGGCGCAGATATCAGGATACGAGGTACAAAGGGTGTTCGTCGATACAGGGAGTTCAGTAAACGTAATTTTTTATGATTGCCTCAGAAAGATGGAGCTGGACATTGAACTGACGCCCCTGCATACATCGCTCTTTGGATTCAACGGCTCAGAAGTCGCTCCCCTCAGAGAAACCATGCTCGCTGTCGTCCTAGGGGAAGGTGACTTGAGGAAAGTCAAAATGGTGAGATTTGTTGTGGTGGATGTCGAGTCGGCTTATAACGTGATTCTGGGGAGACCAGCCCTCAATGCATTTCAAGCTGTCGTGTCAACCTATCACATGAAGCTAAAGTTCCCCGTAGGAGATCGAGTAGGAGAGGCTCGAGGAGATCAAAAATTGTCGAGAACATGTTACCAAATCGCAGTCAAAACTAATCAGCGCACAGGAATCAGAGAAGGCAAAAGACCAATGTCGAGCGAAAAAAAGGCGAGGGGGTGACCTCGAGCCTCACGGAGAACTGATGGAAATTCAAATTGGGGAGTCAAAAGAACAAACCACCAAAGTCGGGAGGGATTTAGAAGACGAATTGCGAGAACAGTTGGTGGGGTTGTTGAAAGAATTCAGGGACATATTCGCCTTTTCACCTGAAGAACTAACTGGAATCGACCCAGAAGTGATGGAGCACAAACTCAACGTCGACCCCCTCAGAAAACCTGTGAAGCAGCGACTCAGGCACCATGGCGCTGAAATCGACAAAGCAATCGAAGTCGAGGTGGATAAGTTGCTGAAAGCCAAGCATATCAAGGAAATTCAATTCCCCGAATGGATATCTAACACAGTTATGGTGAGGAAGGCATTGAACAAATGACGCATGTGTATCGACTTTCGGGACTTGAACCTAGCATGCCCTAAAGACCATTATCCTTTACCCAGAATTGACCAGCTAGTCGACTCAACGGCTGGCTGCGAGTTGTTAAGCATGATGGACGCATCACAGGGATACCACCAAATTCCTTTAGCGCCGGAGGATCAGAGCAAAGTAAGTTTCGTGACGAGTAAAGGGACATACTGCTATGTCGTCATGCCCTTTGGCCTAAAAAATGCAGGAGCGACCTACCAGCGACTGATGGATCGAATGTTCAAACCTCAAATTGGTCGGAATATGGAAGTATACGTTGACGATATCCTGGTGAAAAGCAGATCCTCGACTTCACACCCAGACGACTTAAGGGAGACCTTCAGCACCCTTAGGGCGTTTGGGATGAAGTTGAACCCAAGCAAATGCGCCTTTGGAGTGAAAGCGGGACGATTCTTGGGATATGTTGTCACCGAACGAGGAATCGAGGTAAACAGAGACAAGGTGAAGGCCATACTCGATATGGCCCCACCACGAAACGTTAAAGAAGTCCAAGTGCTGACGGGAAGGATCGCAGGCTTGAGCAGATTCATCGTTCGGGCAGCCGAGAAGAGTTTTCCTTTTTTCGAACTACTCAAGAAAAAGACGGTTTTCAAATGGAGTGACGAGGCACAGATGGCCTTCGAGAAATTGAAAGAGTTCCTGGGTGAACTGCCTTTGCTGACCAAACCAGAACCAGGCGACGAGTTGATCTTATACATTTCAGTAGGAGAGTTTTCCTTAAGTTCGGTGCTGTTGCGGGAAGACGGAAGTTCTCAACAACCAATCTATTACACAAGTCGAGTACTTCAAGGTGCAGAGACAAGGTACCCAGAAGTCGAAAAAGCCGCTCTAACACTTGTCATAACAGCCAGAAAGCTAAGACCTTACTTTCTGAATCATACAATCGTGGTGAGAACGAACTTTCAGCTAGGGGAAACATTGGGTCGACCTACAGTCTCAGGTCGACTCGTGAAGTGGGCGGTAGAGCTAAGTGAGTATTCTATCAAGTACGAACCAAGGCGCGCTATTAAGGCCCAAGCTTTGGCCGATTTCATTCAAGAAGGTACTAAGGGAGAAAAGAAAAAATGGGTAATGCATGTCGACGGATCCTCTGCGGCAAAAGGGTCTGGTCTAGGAGTCGTCCTTGTCTCCCCTGAGGGCGAGCAACTCGACTTCGCGATTAGAATGGGGTTCAAAGCCTCGAACAACGAAGCCGAATACGAAGCACTTATCAAGGGAATACAACTGGCGATTGGAGGCGGAGCAACAGAAATCGCAGCACATTCCGACTCGCAACTCGTCGTCGGGCAGGTGCTGGGAAACTGCGAGATCAAAGAGGAGAGAATGTCGAAATATGTCGGAGAAATTCAGAACCTCATACAAGGGCTGGAACAGTTCAAATTAATACAAGTCCCGAGGGAAGAAAACAAATGAGCCGACTGGCTCGCTAGGATTGCGAGCTCGAATGAAGGAAAAGTGGGAAATCACATCACCACAATGCACCTCGAGGGAAGTGTTCTTAACGAAGCTATGGAAATTGGCGAAAAGGACGACTGGAGGCAGTCGATTCACGAACTTCTACAGAGTCGAGTCCCTATAGGAGATAAGCAAGAGGCGGAAAAGGTGGCCCGGTATCTAAGCAAGTATTTCGAAGTCGACGGGGTCCTATACAAGAAGTCGATGGTTGGACCCCATTTAAGATGTGTCTCCGAAGAAGAGGGAATTTTGGTCCTAAGAGAAATCCATGAGGGGTGCTGCGGAGCACATGTCGGATCCCGAGCCTTAGCCGGCAAGGCTCTGCGAGCAGGCTACTATTGGCCCAAAATTCGAGCAGCGGCCGAGGAGTTAGTCCAGAAGTGCGAGAAATGCCAACGTCATGGCCAAATCACTCATGTTCCAGCTGAATATATGACGACAATCAACTCTCCGATTCCCTTCGCGCAATGGGGAATCGATTTGGTAGGACCGTTGCCGATGGGAACGGGGCAAAGGAAGTTTTTGGTGGTCGCAGTCGATTACTTCAGCAAATGGGTCGAGGCAGAACCCTTGGCGCGAATCACTGAAGAAAAGATGATACAATTCTTGTTCAACAATATTTGCTGCCGATTTGGAATTCCGAAAGTGTTAATTTCAGACAATGGAACTCAATTCCAAGGAAAACGGATCCAAGCATGGTGCCTCGACATGGGAATCAAACAGAGATTTGCGTCAGTCGCACACCCACAAGCAAACGGGCAAGTTGAAGTGACTAATCGAACTATCCTCCAAGGATTGAAAAAACGACTTGAGAAAGCGTCGGGCGCTTGGGTCGACGAGTTGACGACAGTTCTATGGGCCTACAGGACGACCCCAAGAAGTTCGACGGGACAGTCCCCTTTCCACATGGTCTATGGGATGGATGCGTTACTGCCAATTGAAGTCGGCATCGACTCCCACAGGTCAAAATTCTACGAGGAAAAGAAAAATGAAGAAATGATTGAAGAAGCCCTAGACCTAATCGAGGAAGGTCGAGAGGAAGCCTGGGTTCGCTCCGTCGAGTACAAACAGAAAATGCGAGCAGCCTTCGACAGGAAGGTCCGGACCAGACGATTTCAAGTTGGGGACCTTGTCCTCAAACGAGCCGATGCTCTCAAACATGTCGGCAAGCTCGAACAAATTGGGAAGGGCCCTACACTATTACAAAGGTGCTCGAGAGGGGCGCATACGAACTCGAGGATGGAGAAGGTCGACAACTCCCGCGATCCTGGCACGTAATCCATCTCAAACGCTTTTACGCTTAAGGCAATATTCCGAATTACTTTTTGTAACGAACAATGTTAGTTGAATTCAATGATGAAATGAATTTGTTTATGCTTCGATTATGTTCCTTACATTTATGAGTCGACTCCAATATGAATGCATGAAAAATTGAATTTTTCAAAACGGCTATGAAGCCGACTAACTTGAATTTTTCAAAACGGCTATGAAGCCGACTAACTTTCCAAAGACTATGAAATCAACTAACACAACTACGAAGTTGTAAAACTCTCGAGTGGAATCTCGAGCAGGCTACGAAGCCTTCGACTACGAAGTCGACTTACACAACTACGAAGTTGTAAGACTCTCGAGTGGAATCTCGAGCAGGCTACGAAGCCTTCGACTACGAAGTCGACTTACACAACTACGAAGTTGTAAAACTCTCGAGTGGAATCTCGAGCAGGCTACGAAGCCTTCGACTACGAAGTCGGCTGGCACAACCATTAAACATACAGAACTCTCGAGTAGAATCTCGAGCACGCCACTAATCTCCATCATACCAGTAAACACAATCATGAAAGGACGCGCTTACGAGAACGAATATTCTCGAACAAACAAATTTAATACACATCCAGATAACGAACAATCGACACAACTACGAAGCTGCTCAAATCCTTGCTCGACTTCGACCAGCTCGCAAGAAGGGTTGAGAGGAGACGAGTTGAAAAACTTAATCGTTTCACAGCTACGAAGCTGCTCAAATCCTTGCTCGACTTCGATCAGCTCGCAAGAAGGGTTGGGAGGAGACGAGTTGAAAAACTTAATCGTTTCGCAGCTACGAAGCTGCTCAAATCCTTGCGCGACTTCGACCAGCTCGCAAGAAGGGTTGGGAGGAGACGAGTTGAAAAACTTCATCGTTTCGCAGCCACGAAGCTGTTCAAATCCTTGCTCGACTTCGACCAGCTCGCAAGAAGGGTTGGGAGGAGACGAGTTGAAAAACTTAATCGTTTCGCAGCTACGAAGCTGCTCAAATCCTTGCTCGACTTCGACCAGCTCGCAAGAAGGGTTGGGGAGAAGATACACAGGAAACAGCGGCAAAATAATTTGTAACATAATTAACACAAGCAACGAATGGAAATAAGAAGATCATATTAATACGAAAGTTCGTTACATTATCAGTCACCTCGACCTTTACAGGCTTGAAAATAGGTCGAGAACGACGAAAAATAAAAAAGGAAAAGAGGAGAAGAGTAGAAAAGAAATAGCAAACATCAAGCGGCACAGCCCGAAAATAGACAAACACAGCTAAGAGTTGCCAGTCGACTTCTCAGCCGTGTCGTCCCCACCTTCCATACCAACGGACTCGGTCTTATTATCAGCATCCTCGACAAGCGGTTCCGTCCCCTGCTCCTCGTCTTCCCCCACCTCCACAACTTCCTCCGCCCGACTAACCCCCTCTGGCCTGACTAATTCGGTCGAACCGACCAGAGGTGCGGTGGGAACCTCGAGCTGAGAACTTAGGCCAGCCTTGCGAATGGCCCAAGCCAGGAGCCCCGTCCACCACGGGTAATCGTCGGGAAGAGACGAGTCGCCTTCATAGCCCGCGGGGTCGGGAAGCGTCTCCTTAACCGCCTCGCGGTCGAGCTTCCCGGCAAAGTCAGACCCCTCTACCACCGCCGCCCATGCGTCAAAAGCAAAGTCGAAATACTGGACGACGGCGGGGCAAAGTTTGTCAAGGAAGGCGGGGGAGTTGCAGAAGGCCTTCACGGCCTCTTGACGATAGGTCTCGAGGAAGATGGCGCCCATGGGGGACTTCAGAAAAGTCCTGCGCCCCTCCTCAACGCCGTTCTCCCTCTCGACAATTGCCTCATCACGCGCCTTGTCGAGGTCGGCCTTGAGTTTGTCGTTCAAGTGCCGGAAAACGGCCTTATCGGCCTTCAACTTGTCGACCAGGGCCCTCGAGGCCTCCAAATCTTCTTTCAGCGCCTCGATTTCCTGGCGCTGAGCTTCACATTGGTCCTCGAGGGACCTTGTGGAGGCGAGAGGAGCCTTGCTCGTCTCCTCGAAGCAAGGGAGCGCCGCGGCTAAGAACTGCGAAGGAATACGTAAAACAGATAAGAAAAAGATTAAGTTCAAAAGAAAAATGCAAAAGCCAAGTCGATAAAAGAATAGGGAAATACCCGGGAGAGGCACTGAACAGCATAATTTGAGCGCTCGTATAAAGTCCCGTCGACGCGCTCCTTGTCGTCCTCGGGAATGAGGGAGTTGAGGTACTTGGCCACGTGGTACGGCTCCGGATGATTCCAGAGCCGAGAGGGCATCTTGACCGTCACATCTTTGACGGTGATGGGAGAGGGGCTTTTCTTCTCGACCGACTTGCCCTTCCCCTTGTCGACCTTTTGGCGCTTAAGGTCATCGGGGATAAGGATGGCGGCCCGATCGTCCTCGGACCTCTTGCGAGAAGGAGGTCCCGACGACTTCATTTGTGACGAACCAGGCTTCTCGACCCTGGATTTTTTGGAAGAGGTCGTCTCGGCAGCGGCAGCAGCTGGCCTCGACCCGGAGCCGCTCGAGGGGCGATTGGGAGGAGCAGAACCTGCAGCAGGCTGGCCGGACGATTGGCCCTTCTTGAGCTCAAAACGTTTGAGCGCTTTAACTGAAAGAACAGAAGAAAAGTTAGTAAATGAAGAACATCTAATAGTCATGATTCGAATGATCGAAGTCTCATAAACAAATATACAAGTAAAAGCTTACGGGGGTCATCGAGACGAGGAAGGTCCTCGTAGATGACGATGCGAGCGTGATTAACCAATTCGCGGTCCTTTATTAACTGACGAGCGCTATACGTATGCTTATTAAGCTCCGATAGTAGAGCAGCGAACTCGTCAGAACGGGGCCGTTTATTTTGCTTCACCTTTGAGGTGATCCATTTATTCACAAAGGGATATGCACCAGGAGCAGGTCGAATGAAAACGAACTTCGACTTCCACTCGGTGACATTTGATGAAAGATCGTCGAGAAAGGTGACGCCGGCCCGACGACCCAGGCAATGAGCGCCTTTGGAAAGTCGATAGCCATAGCAGTAGAAGAAAAAGTCGGGTGAAAAGAAATTGAGTGTTATTCGGGAGACGACTATAAAAGCTATCATAATGCGGATAGCGTTTGGAGAAAATTGGTTTATGGGGATATTGTACATGTTACTTATTAACAGGAGTTCGTCTTGGATAGGGAAGCGAAGACCGAAGACGACTTGGTCTATAAAAAATGTATGGCAACCAGGAGGAGGATGAGCGAAATCGTCATTGGGACCTGGGGCGACTAACTCCCAGTCGGAAGGAAGCCCGCTAAACTTCCTGAAGCCCTCGACCTCGGCTGCAGGGGCATAACAAAAAGGATTTAGAACAGCTAACTTAGCTAAGGGACAAGCTATCGATACAACATTTTGAAAGTCGAGAAGGGGAACAGTTATTGGTACAGATACAAGGCTCGTTCTATATACAGGGATATCTAAGAACCTAAGAGGAATACCTCGAGGGATGATATCGAGGCGAGGATGATTCCCTCAAGGAGGGCTTTTAACGATGTCGACCAAGCCACCCTCCAGGAGCGCTTCGTCGTACTGCTCCCAGTCAGCAGAAGAGGCAGTGGCGAGAGGAGGAGAAGAACGAGAAGGCAGCAAAGTCATTTTATAACCGGTCACTTCGATGGAATCCGAACTAGAACCCTCGTCGACACGATGAACATAGTCGTTGATCTGTTAGCCAAGGGAACCAGAGAGAGAGGACGAGTCGGAGGCTAAGGAAAGAAAAAGAAAGGAGAAAGGACTAAGTTAGTAAAATCACAAGTTAAGGTCTACAAGAGCGAGTAAAGTCGACCCTCAGGAATCGACTGAGGATAAAAGGAAAAAAGAAGAAGGGAGCTAACGCTATCGATAAGCTCGGCTTAGATAAATCAACAGGTCAATCCTAGTCAACTCGACAAGGAAAAACTAAAAGGTCACTAAGACGATGGAGAGTCGACTCAGGGACAGGTGAAAAGTCGACTGCATATCGGCAGTCGACCACTGGTGAAAACAACAAATCCTAGCAGAATATGCGCGTAGAAAGATTGAACGAAAAATCCGTAAGGAATTCATGAAGAACACGTATGAACTTCAGAAATTCCCCAAAACCCAGAAAAAATTGAAGAAGGAAAAACCAATAAAAACACAAGTGAAGGAGATAGAGAACTTACACATGATGGCGTGGTTGTCTTGAACTGTGATTAAGCCTGAAAGTTTCGGAGAAGATGAGCACCGATGAAGCCGGAGAGCAGAGGTTGCCGGAGAGTGAGAAAGTTTGAGAGAGCAAGAGAATTCGGGAAGGCGAAAAGTGATTTCCTAAGAAATGAAGGTATATTTATACAAGACGATGTCGGACGTGAACCGTTGGATCACCAAGAAAACCAACGATCCTGATGAGGCACGGAATTCGAAGAGGCGGCGAAGGAGATGACGCGCGTCACTTTAGGGTTTTCAAAAGTTTGAAATTTGAAATGGGCGTGTCAGAATGTCAGACTTATCCGAAAGAGCCATCATGAGGATGGAGCACACCCTAGTCGACTGACGAGACGAGTCGTCAAAGAGATCAATACGAGCGAAATCGAGACAATTATGTTTCACCAAATTTACTCTTAAGCAGTCGACTGCTTAGAGTAATTTTTGGGGGGGACTAGATGATATAGCCACATAAGTGTAGCCCGGTCCAGAAGCTCCTTACTCAACCAACAAACCACTCGAATTACCCAAATGTCGACATGACTCCGTCGACATACCCAAATCGACTTCCCTAAGGACGATTCCACTAAGAGCAATCAAGAAGAAGCAGATCGGTCTAGTCGACTCCATCGAGTCGACCTTAACCTATCGACTCTCACTAATCGATATCAATAAGAAGAGGAACAGCGAGAGTGGCTCCCGGTCATCCAAATATCCTAAATCGACTCCCAGGAGTCGACTGAACTAAGACGACTCTCTGAAGACGACTTAGCCTCACAGAGCTGGTCAAGCGTAGCCTCCGAACCCGCACATATCCACGAGTCGACTTCCTAGATCTCGAAGTCGACTTCGCATACCTCGAGTAACGAAGATGGGATGACGACTCATCACACTTGTAATATACGTAGAGTCCTACATATCATGTGGGGATAAGAAGGAATCTTGCGGTGACTCAGCACTAAGGGGAGACGAATCGACCAGGGCATTTTGGACCTTCCAGGTCCACCGATCGGGGTACTTTGGACACTTCGCGTAAGTATTCACTCCTATATAAAGGAGAGGAGGTAACCCTAAACCCTAACTCTCATTCATTGCCATTCTCCCTATAGCTGCTGCGCAGCCCTTCTTCATCACTCTCATACTGACTTGAGCGTCGGAGGCTCTACGCCGGAAACACCCCCGGCGTTGAGTTTTTGCAGGTACTCTTGTGGTCTAGAGACGGTTTCAAGGCGGTTCAAGCAGATCTGAACTCACAACCACCGGTTTACTCCAGATCCAGAAGTAGACCCATCATATACGTTGACCAAGACTTGACCAAATGAGCTCCATTCCCACTGCAATGATAAAAATATAAGAAACAATATAGTATCCTCTCATTTTCTTCTCTTTTAGATTTTTTATTTTTTCTTTTCTTTCATTTCTTACCCTTGTTTTAGGATAGAAAACCACTCTAAATGGTTTCAACATGAAGTAATAAAAAATGAATTAAATATATAAGACAATCATGAGAGAATAAAGACAATGGAGAAAAATCAAAACAAATAAATTAAAAAAAAATTAAAAAACCAAACCTTTGTGCAAATGCAAGAAGCGCCTAATGCCTGGTCGTAGTCAGTACTCTCGAGTCCTCATAGAATCTCATAAAATGAGCAACCAAAGCATCTTCTGCAGTGGGTATTTCTTCTCAATCAATAACTTTATGAAATAGCTGCCACAATACACACAAAAATATAATATATTAAACAAATCCCGACTGTTCAGCGATTACAGACAACAGTCCTAAAAAAATTATTTCTAGTGAGAGAGATATCATTTGACTAATTACACAGCCCTAGTTAATATCATCTTTCATCTAATTCATAAGTTGCTATTGGAAGCAGAGGAATACCGAAGATATGACACTATTTACACGTTACCACTCACAGAGGACTTAAAGAGTTCTACACAAAATCATTCCTCATTGTATCATACTACAATTAGAACAAAAGAATAGGGCTTTTCAAGTGAAAAAAAAAAGATTAGGACTCCTTTTCCATTTTCTCCAATTAGTCGTTCGAAAAAAAATATACAAAAGATTAGGGCTTTTCAAGTGAAAAAATGCACAAAGTACCAGAATCCGTGTTGAGAAGCAGACAACGCTCGTCTCGGGCCATCACCGTGAAACTTCAATCAATCGAAAGAAAAGTGCGAGAGGATTTTTGAGTGACCAATAATTTTCATTTTTGGGAATTTTTCCATACAAACAAACCACGAAGTTCATACAACATTTATTATTTACATGCAAGATAAAACGACTACGTTTTATCATTTAAAGGGCATTAACCCAAAACGACGTCGCACAAGCTGAACAAACACGCCACACACTTATAAAATTGCTAACACGTTTTTCATAGGTTCATAACAGATATATCTAAAAGTTTAAATCTTCATCACTGCATCTTCTTGTTATTTGCTGCATCAAAATGGTCAAACACAATATTCCAACACCCCCCTCCCGTCAAGATGAGCGTGGTTGATACAGGCTCATCTTGGACAAGAGAAGATGTGCTTGAGAAGTTGGTAAAGTCTTGGTAAAAATGTCTGCCAACTGCAATTTTGAAGCAAGATGCATCGGTTCCACAAAACCCTCTTTGTACTTATCCCGTATGAATGGCAATCAATGTCAAGATGTTTGGTACTTTCATGAAAGACAGGGTTCTGAGATATGAATAGCTGCTTTATTCACACCATAAAAGAATAGGGTGAGGCACATTAATGCCAAACACTTGCAAAATGTAGGAAATCCATAGCAGTTCAGACACTGTGGTACTTATAGCTCGATATTCTGCCTTGCTGATGATCGAGACACAATTTGCTGTTTCTTAGTCTTCCATGAGATCATAGAGTTGCCAAGAAATATGCAGTACCCTGTAACAGACCTCCTTGTATCCTTACAACAAGCCCAATCTGCATCACTATAGGAGGAAAGATGAAAAAACCTGTTGTTGGGAAGAATAGTCCATGAGAGGAAGTTCCTTTGAGATACTTGAGGATGTGTAGAGCTGCTGCCCAATGTGAAGTATAAGGAGCATTAACAACTCAGCTGTTGAACCCTATAAGTGATGTCTGCTCTTGTAATATTGAGGTAAAAAAGTCTCCCAATGACTCTCTTGTACATTTTTGGTTGCTCAAGAGGTTTGCCATCTTCACTTTGCAATTTAAGCCCACAAGGTAAAGGAGTTTTGACTGTAGAACAGTCCAACATATTCACATCTCCCAGCATGTCAAGTATGTACTTCCTCTGGCATAAAGAAGTTCCTTCTGCATTCCTAACTATTTCAACTCCAAGAAAGTACTTAGCTGCCCCAAGATCTTTAATAGTAAAATCCTTGTCAAGGAAACCTTTCAATGCTGCCACCATATGTTCATCATTGCTAGTTAATAGCACATCATCTACATAAACCAAAATGGCCATGAAACTGTTCCATTTCTTTAAAGTAAACAGGTAGTGATCATAAGGTGATTGATTCAACCCAAAGTTAGAAAGTTTCTGAGTGAGTTCTTTGTTCCACTCTCTAGAAGCCTGCTTCAAACCATAGAGACTCTTTTTAAGTTTACAAACCATAGAAAGTTTCTTTAAAATATTTTACATTATTCTTAAAAAATGTTAAGTCGTCTAAACTTCCACTAAACTATTATGTAAAGACAAAATGTCTAAAAGCACCTACATATAAACTTTAATGTATAGGATGGGCAAAAAAAAAATCTAAAAAGTGTAAAATATTATGTGTGTGAGTATTGAATGTGTAAAAAAAGTATCTAAAATATTATTTGAGTAAATAATGAGTATTACAGTCTAATATCTCAAGTTGAACTTAATGAGAGAATATTTACATAATAGATATTGTCTATATGTCTTATATACCAGTTTTATATTGTTACTATCAACATTGTCTATATGTAATGTATCGCATATCAAGTGATTTTGATTATATCTCTTTTATCATATTTTGTACCGATCCATCCATTAATTCTTATTTTTTTTTACCAATTTCACGAAAATATTATACGAATTTGTGTATATCTCGCAAATGCTAACATTTGGTATGAAATACGTAATTTGGAGCATTTTGTTTGAAAGAATTATTATTCCTTGCATTGGAATATAATACATAAACCTATATAAAATTTTCGAAATTTTTATTTTAAGCTGATAGTATGATCCTCCCTTTCCAAAGGGAAAAGGCAAAAGCCCAGAAGAAAAGAGATTTGACTGCGAAATTGTTAGGTTTTTAGTAATATTATTTGATATTCATTCACAATCTTATTGGCAAAAAATTTAAATTTTTCTACATAAATCTAATTAAACAAAAAATGAATAATCATTAGTGTCCATTGTCCATATACTAATTAATTAGGTAATTAATTTTAATCTCGTCAATCTTGCCTGACAAATACTCAAATTATTCCCTAATCTAATGTGTTGTCCTTGTCATATCATATATTATTATAGATTTGTTACTAAGATAAAGATGAATTTTTTTATTTCAATCATTGGGATTTAAATATTTTCCAAAAAAATATTAAAATACAATTAGGCAAGTTTTTTTGAAATTTAAAATTTAAATATAACACATTCCATGATTTATGGTAGCATTAAATGCGGCCATTTTTTTAACCCTATAATCTTTCAAAAAAATTGTTTCTATATTTTATTTTTTTCTTCAATTTTTGACTTTAGTTCGCCGGAAAAAACGAGATCTTTACAGGCTAATTTAGAAAGGGTCATGGAGATGGAGGACAGGGAGAGCACGGATTCGGGTTCGCTTAGCGGCAATCCGGAATCCGAGTCGCCGCCGTTGAGCGGCGTCGGGGACTACGCCGACCACGGCGCCGTTGCTTCCGGCGGCGGAGGCGGCTCTGTTCATGGACTGATAAACGTGAACATAAGCGTGGAGCACGCAGCCGCGGCGGCCGCTACGGCTGCAGGCCCTCCGGCGGCGGAGGCTGGTGGTGGGGTTTTCGGCGTCAGCGGAGGGGGCTTAGTGAGTAGTGGCTCCGGCGGCGGCGGCGGCGGCGGCGGCAGCGATTTGTCGTCGGGGAAGAAGAAGAGGGGGAGGCCAAGAAAGTACGACGCGGAGGGGAACTTGAACCCGGCGTACATAAAGTCGTCTCCTTTGGCGGCGCCGCCACAGACTGGGTTCACCCTGTCAACGCCGCCGTCGTACGAGAACTCCGGCGGCCCAAAAAGGGGACGCGGCAAGCATCATTCTGGGCCGACAAGCTGGCCGGCTAATGCTATGGCTTCTTTGGGTAAAAGCTACAACCCTACTAGGCTACTCAATGCCTTCCTTTATTTATTTTTATTCTCTTGCATTTTTCTCCTTCAACTTTACTTTATTCACAGTTTGGTGTAGATTTGCTTGCAATTACAGCTCAGTTACTGTCAATCCTTCTTTATTTTTAATAATTTTTCTTCTGTTCTGTGACTTGTATTGAGAGGTCAGATTTGGAGAGGTCAAAACTCAAAGCTGACTCTGTAATAAAGCTTAATAGCCATGAAAATTTGATATTAGGTTGTCATAATCTGATTTTGACTAAGCTAATTTCTCCTGACACTAATTTTCTGTGCATGTGTTTGGTGACTTTGCAGATTCTAGGAAGAGTGAATTTCATCTATTTTTTTTTTTTTTAAATCTTTAGACTGAGAATCACTTGCTTAATTCTCTGGTTCAAGATTTAGCAAACACTCAATAGAAATTTAACTTACCTTAATCTTCAGGTAAATTGGTCCCTTTTCATATAGAACTTAGCAAACACTATCATACTTTAAAAAATAACATAAATAGAATCAATACCATTATATGGTGAAAATATGCATTTTTTTTTTCAGGTGTATTGTGTATTGTTATTATTATTATTATTACATACATTGTAAAAATTCTGTCTTTATGTTTGTTTGATATTTACTTGTACAGGTGAAGTGCTTGCAAACACAGCAGGAGGGGATTTCACACCCCATGTAGTAATTGTACATGCTGGAGAGGTAAAAAATCACAACTTTAGTCAGCTCTCAAAAAAAAAAAAAAATGATATTTTACTCTCCCAGATCTGAATGGACCTTTAAAGACATTATAATTTATTTATTTGTTCAGGATGTTGCTAGGAAGATACTCACATTTGCACAGAAGGATCATAGAGGAATTTGTGTTCTATCTGCTAATGGATCTGTCTCGAACGTTACTCTTCGTCAACCTGGCTCGTCCGGAGGTTTATTGACTTACGAGGCATGATTCTTTTGTTTTTATAAAAAAGATATTGGCTTATATCTTAATTCTTGAATAATTTTTGTTAACTCAGATAAGCTGTTGTTGCAAAAGAGTTTGAGGCTATTAAGTAGCCCTCTTGATGTTCATATCTATAGCTAATTAAGTACCTTTCTCCGAAAATGCCCCATTTTTGTATGAAACAAATTTGCATTTTAGCTATTTCTTTTTTGTTACTATATTTAGCTATTTGTTTTTGTTACTCTGAACATGAATGAATGCAGGGTCGATTTGAGATTTTAACGTTGATAGGGATTATAGTACCGACTTGGGTTAAGCCTAATGGCCGAGCTGGATGAGAAGGACCGTGGGGGGTTCGACCTGCTCAAACGGTCGAGCATATACCCGGGGCCGATTGGGGGTCGACCCACTCAGGCGGTCGAACTTGGACCCAAGTCGACCGCAAGACAATAGTGAGATGAGCTTATTGTCCGCCTATGCGCCCCAGCAGCGGCCTATGCGCCCCAACATCAGCATATGCGCCCCAGCAGCGGCCTATACGCCCCAACATCAGCATATGCGCCCCAGCAGCGACAATGCACCCCAACATCGACCTATTCACCCCAGCAGCGGTCTATGCGCCGCAACATCGACCTATGCGCCCCAGCAGCGGCCTATGCGCCCCAGTATCGACCTATGTGCCCCAGCAGCGGCCTATGCGCCCCAACATCGGCCTATGCGCCCCAGCATTGACCAATGCGCCCCAACATCGACCGGTCTACACTATGTCGATAGATGCCCAAGTCGGAAGTCTCGATCTTTATCTCGACCGTGCATCGACCCGCTCAAGGGTCGACCGGACCTAAGGGTCGATTGGTCCAAGGAGTCGACCCCCGACCATAGCGCCGATCGGTGAAGGGGCTTAGGGTCGACCCTTGGCCCTCGAAGTCATCATATGACAGGTGCTCGGACAATGAACGTCTAAGTATTTATGGTCCCGAGGACCGCACAGCCAACTACTATTTAAGAGGTAAACTCGCCGATTGAAGGGTAAGATGAATTGATTATTCATTATGTCACTGCAACACTTATTACGCACAATTCTCTCTCTCTCTCTCTCTCCCTCTTTATTGCCAGACACTGACTTGGGCGTCGGAGGGTTTTGCGCCGGAACAATTCCGGCGCTTTGCAAGTACCGACGAGCTCGAAGTGCTTGGACTGAACCATACCCGTCGGCCTACCATTCGAACCGAAGAGGACCTGACGAGGAACCGGAGCCATTCGTCTTGGACCTCATCAAATTGGCGCCGTCTGTGGAAAACCCTAGCTCAACCGGCGTTGATCTGGTGGTATCTCATACATAGCAATAGGAAATCTAGTAAAGGAGGAGAAAACGAAGTGAAGAAGATGGAGCAAGAAAGAGAATAGGAGCAGAGGGAAGATGATAACTCGTGGTTGCACAAGCGTCGTGTGGGGGCGGGGCCGCCGCCGAGATGGGTGTTGTGCGGAAGCAAGCCGGTGACCTTAGCCGCCGGAGCAGTCTTGAGCAATTGCAAATAGCCCGACGCTAACAGATGTAATGGAGACGCCAACAAGGCCGGGCGCGGGCGTATTACGCCGTGGGACAAACGGAGAGGAAACGCAGCACCATGGGAAGACGGCGGAGGGGACTGGAGCAAACATCCAACTTCTCACTCCGGAGCAGCCCATACAGATCACGCCTAGCGCGTTGGAGGGGATGATAGCTACCGCGGAGGAAGCGAGAATGGCGTCGGTCTCACCGCCGGTTAGGGAAGCAGTTGTTCGACCCAGAGCTCAAGGGGTAGAGGATCAACCCGAGGCGCGGGAGGTGATAGCTCGACCAGAGGCAACAACTCGACCAGTCGGGCAATAGGTGGTCGTGGGAGGACAGGGGCATGAGCCAGAGCAATCGGTCCACTCATCAGGGGCCTTACCACAATCGCCCAGAGACTCGGTCTTAGAGCGCATGGCGAAGCGGTTGTGCGAGCTTCAAGAGAAGGTCAATGGGTGTCGAAGTCCGTGTCATCCACGTCACCCATTTGCAGACGAGGTGTTGGGAGCAGAGCTGCCGCAGGGATTTCGAGAACCTACCATGGCGTATGATGGCTCTACCGACCCGGCTCGACATCTGAGAAGCTTCGAGAACATAGCAGTGTTGCGCAGGTACAATGACGCGGTCTGCTGTCGGGCCTTTGTGACCACATTGAAAGGTGCTGCCAAGCAAAGGAACGTGTGGTGGTCACGACAATTATCGGTAACCTTAAAATTGTTGAAAACTATGTTGGGCGGCTAAATCACTGTTTAATTCTTCTCTTTTATATGTTGGTTGACATGCTCGCGAGGTGTTTGGCATAATACCTGAATGAAAGAACAATTTATAGCCTGACAATAATTTGTGGACCATTATGCGTCACTTAGAGGTGTTAGAGAATAACGTCATTAGTGCTGTTGAGGCTAAATATTAGTCATGATATAGCCTATTGCTTCTTATTGTTAAAGTTGAATAAATTTATTTACGTGGGATGATGAATTCGGGATAATCTTGATTGAAACTTTGGGGATGATTGAGAATCCCCTAAAGGTGTTGTCGTAGAAGTGTCCAGCGATATTGACTTTAGGTTTGTTCACCTACCGCTTGTTGCGTGAAGTCCAAACAATTATGTGAACTCCATTCCGATAGACCGCATGATCATCGCTTGATCCAGGACAATTGTTGTGTTCTAGCTTGTTATGTTTGAAGCTCTTGTCTTTATCTCTTATATGAGAGAATTTATCAATATCATTTGCAATTTATGAGGCATCTCATTGTTGGTGTATGTCCTAATTGAGGATATTATGATATTTATGTTCAATTTCTCATCTTTCTTGTCACTCCGAGCCTCGGGGGGTTTACGTGTAGAGATCGGGTGGGCAGATACATTATGTGTCACCTACAAATATTTTCAAGGCCCCGCGGTCGACCAGAAGTTCTACAGCTAGGTCACCTGGGGTAAAAGTGTACAAGACCACGCAGGTCGATCAGAGGCCTTCGGGCTAGATCACCTGGGGCAAGAAGTTTTCAAGGCCCCACGAGTCGATCAAAAGCTCTAAGGCTAGATCACCTGGGGCAAGAAGTTTTCAAGGCCCCACGGGTCGATCAAAAGCTCTAAGGCTAGATCACTTGGGGCAAGAAGTTTTCAAGGCCCCACGGGTCGATCAAAAGCTCTAAGGCTAGATCACCTGGGGCAAGAAGTTTTCAAGGCCCCACGGGTCGATCAGAAGCTCTAAGGCTAGATCACCTGGGGCAAGAAGTTTTCAAGGCCCCACGGGTCGATCAGAAGCTCTAAGGCTAGATCACCTGGGGCAAGAAGTTTATAGGCCACGCAGGTCGATCAGAGGCCTTCGGGCTAGATCACCTGGGGCAAGAAGTTTTCAAGGCCCCACGGATCGATCAGAAGTCTTGGGGCTAGATCATCCGGGGCGATAATTTTTCAAGGCCACGCAGGTCGACCAAAAGCCTTGGGGCTAGGTCACCTGGGGTAATAATCTTTCAAGGCCCCACGGATCGATCAGAAGCCTTGGGGCTAGATCATCCGGGGCGATAATTTTTCAAGGCCACGCAGGTCGACCAGAAGCCTTGGGGCTAGGTCACCTGGGGTAATAATCTTTCAAGGCCACGCGGGTCGATCAGAAGCCTTGGGGCCAGATCATCCGGGGCGATAATTTTTCAAGGCCACGCAGGTCGACCAAAAGCCTTGGGGCTAGATCACCTGGGGGCAATAATTTTATAAGGCCACGCGGGTCGATCAGAAGTCCTACGGCTAGATCACCCAGGGGGCAATAGTTCTTTAAGGCCGCACGGGTCGATCAGAAGCCCTACGGCTAGATCACCCAGGGGGCAATAGTTCTTTAAGGCCGCACGGGTCGATCAGAAGCCTTAAGGCTAGATCACCCGGGGGCAATAATTTTTTTAGGGCCGCGCTGGTCGATCAGAAGCCCTACGGCTAGATCACCCAGGGGGCAATAATTTTTTAAGGCTACTCGGGTCGATCAGAAGCCTTACGGCTAGATCACCCAGGGGGCAATAATTTTTTAAAGGCCGCACGGGTCGATCAGAAGCCTTGGGGCTAGATCACCCGGGGGCAATAATTTTTTAAGGCTACCCGGGTCGATCAGAAGCCTTACGGCTAGATCACCCAGGGGGCAATAATTTTTTAAAGGCCGCACGGGTCGATCAGAAGCCTTGGGGCTAGATCACCCGGGGGCAATAATTTTTTAAGGCTACTCGGGTCGATCAGAAGCCTTACGGCTAGATCACCCAGGGGGCAATAATTTTTTAAAGGCCGCACGGGTCGATCAGAAGCCTTGGGGCTAGATCACCCGGGGGCAATAATTTTTTAAGGCTACCCGGGTCGATCAGAAGCCTTACGGCTAGATCACCCAGGGGGCAATAAGTTTCAAGGCTCCACGGGTCGACTAGAAGCTCTAACGCTAGATCACCTGGGGTAAAAGTGTTCAAGGCCACGCAGGTTGATCAGATGCCTTCGGGCTAAACCATCTGGGGCAAAGATGTTCAGGGCCATAGGGTCGACTAGAAGCCGTAAGGCTAAGTCACCCGGGGCATCTCTCAAAGCCATAGGGTCGACTAAAAGCATTTGGGAAAAGTTCGACTGGAGCAACGATCGGCCAATAGTCTTTCAGAGCCATGTGTGTCGATAAAAAGCCTTAAGGCTAGGTCATCCGCGCAATGTCGTCGCCCCGCGTGATGCCTTCGCCCCAAGCGACGTGGTCGACCCACGCAAGGTGATCGACCCAAATGATGTCGTCGCCCCGCGCAAAGTGGTCTACCCACGTGATGTTGTAGTCCTGCGCGATTCCTTCGCCCTGCACGAAGTCGCTCCACGCGATGTTGCCCCGCGCGACGTGGTCGACCAACACAAGGTGATCAACCCACATGATGTCGTTACCCCGCACGATGTCGCCCCGCGCGACGTGGTCGACCCACGCATGGTGGTCGCCCACGTGATGTCGCCCCGCGCGATTTCGCCCTACATGATGTGGTCGACCCACGCAAGGTGGTCGCCCACGTGATGTCGCCCCGCGCGATGTCACCATACGCGACGTAGTCGACCTACGCAAGGTGGCCACCCATGTGATGTCGCCCCATGTGATGCCGTTGTCCCACGCAACGTCGCCTAACGCGACATGGCCGACCCACGCGATGTCGCCTAACGCGATGTGGTCGACCCCCGCAAGGTGGTCGGCCCACGTGATGTCGTCACCCCGCGCGAAGTCACCCTAAGCGAGGTGGTCGACCCATGCAAGGTGGTCGACACACATGATATCGTCGCCCCACGCGATGCGTTCGCCCTACACGACGTCGTCCTACGCGACGTGGTTCACCCACGCAAAGTGGCCGCCCACGTGATGTCGCCCCGTGCGATGCCGTTGCCCCACGCAATGTCGCCTAACGCGACGTGGTCGACCTACGCAAGGTGGTCGGCCCACGTGATGTCGTCACCCCGCGCGAAGTCACCCTAAGCGAGGTGGTCGACCCATGCAAGGTGGTCGACACACATGATGTCGTCGCCCGGCGCGATGCGTTCGCCCTGCACGACGTCGTCCTACGCGACGTGGTTGACCCACGCAAGGTGGTCGCCCACGTGATGTCGCCCCGCACGATGTTTCCTCACGCGATGTCATCGACCCACACAGGTGGTCGACCGATGCAATGTGGATGACCCACGCCTCAAAGGTCAAAGGTCGATAACCTCACATCTAAATGCCTTGAGGATCGACACCCCAAAGGCCGACACCTCAAGGTTCAACGACCTCAAGGGTAGATTACCTCAAGGGTCGACAACCGCACGCCTCAAGGGTCTAGGGTCTATAACCTCACAGATAAATGCCTTGAGGATCGACACCCCAAAGGCCAACGCCTCAAGGGTCGACACCTCAAGGGCCTCTAGTGGTATTTATGCTTACACGCGTGAAATATACCCGTATATTCATAAATCGGGTGGAGTAGTTGATATGGGATAAAGCCTCATGAATCGAGCCAACTGAGTCATGACCTGAACTGGGATCGAACCACACTAGGTATCGATCTCGCACCTAGACACCGGGTATCGATCCTTACAACACCATTGAACTGGGGATAGATCTTTACAAGGCGAGGGTCGAAACCCGAAGTAAGAGACACATCATGGGCAAGAAGGTCCAAATCCTGAAGGAACCATGCGTCGAACACACAACATCAAGGACCATGTGCGTCGAACACCACACAGGTTAACACCATGAAGGTCGAACACCACGCAGGTCTACACCAAGTAGGTCGAACACCACACAGGTCAACACCACGAAGGTCGAACACCACGCATGTCGAACACCACGCAAGTCGACACGACGAAGACCGATACGTCACTAGTTGACGCACCACGGCACGATATACCGCGTTCAAGTGCGATACCTCAAGCGCGAGGATCGTACTCGGACACCTCGAAAGCAGGGGTCGAGCTCCGACACTTCATACGTGGGTCGAGCTCCAATTCTTTATGTGCGAATAACAGACCAACGTTGACGTTCCGCACGTTGACGTCTCGCCGGTCGATGCAACACAGACCGATGCCTCGCAGGTCGACACTTTGTTCGTCGATGCCTTGCAGGTCGAAAGATCGATGCCTTGCCAGTCGATACAGCGTAGACCGGCGTGTCGATGCATCGCAGACTGTGCACCACAGATCGACACCTCGCAGGTTCGGCGTATTACCGGTCGACACAGGAAAGACCGCAGATCATGCATCGAACACGTACACATCATGAACCATGCGTTTACCACAAAAAATGAACCTTACACATCGAACCTCACACATTGCTTCCCAAGACCGAGGCTCGTACGTCGAAGGTCATAGATCAAGGCCATACACGATCCTGTTGCGTGATCGAGCTCTCAGGCTCGATCCCCGACTACGCGTGATCGAGCTCTTGGGCTTGATCCTTATCTCGCCTGATCGAGCTCACATGGGCGCGCGATCGACCCACGCGGGCGCGCGATAGACCCGCGCGATGTGGTCGACCGGCGCAACAAGCTCGACCCACGCAGGGTGGTCGCCCCGCGCGATGTCGTCGACCCACCAAATAATGGAGGGTTGATTATTAATACCTATAGTATAGTAGTGAGGTGGGTTCTTGGTAGTCAAGTAATGGAACACTATGTTGACAGGCTGTTTTGTTCCACTCCCGGACTAACGATCCCCCAATGGGGATGCCTATTAGGCTTACGTCGTTGGGAAAGCGGCTATGTAGCCACTTCAACAAAAAGTGGAAGATGTCGGGTGGAGGCCTAACAGAGAAAAATCTCTTCCTCCTTGAAGGAATGTTAGGAGATAGCCATAGCAAGGTGCATGAACATTATATTTACAATTAAACAAGCTTCGCTTCGTATACTCGTAAATAGGGGGGAGTAGTTGATAGGGATTATAGTACCGACTTGGGTTAAGCCTAATGGCCGAGCTGGATGAGAAGGACCGTGGGGGGTTCGACCTGCTCAAACGGTCGAGCATATACCCGGGGCCGATTGGGGGTCGACCCACTCAGGCGGTCGAACTTGGACCCAAGTCGACCGCAAGACAATAGTGAGATGAGCTTATTGTCCGCCTATGCGCCCCAGCAGCGGCCTATGCGCCCCAACATCAGCATATGCGCCCCAGCAGCGGCCTATACGCCCCAACATCAGCATATGCGCCCCAGCAGCGGCAATGCACCCCAACATCGACCTATTCACCCCAGCAGCGGTCTATGCGCCCCAACATCGACCTATGCGCCCCAGCAGCGGCCTATGCGCCCCAGTATCGACCTATGTGCCCCAGCAGCGGCCTATGCGCCCCAGCAGCGGCCTATGCGCCCCAACATCGGCCTATGCGCCCCAGCATTGACCAATGCGCCCCAACATCGACCGGTCTACACTATGTCGATAGATGCCCAAGTCGGAAGTCTCGATCCTTATCTCGACCGTGCATCGACCCGCTCAAGGGTCGACCGGACCTAAGGGTCGATTGGTCCAAGGAGTCGACCCCCGACCATAGCGCCGATCGGTGAAGGGGCTTAAGGTCGACCCTTGGCCCTCGAAGTCATCATATGACAGGTGCTCGGACAATGAACGTCTAAGTATTTATGGTCCCGAGGACCGCACAGCCAACTACTATTTAAGAGGTAAACTCGCCGATTGAAGGGTAAGATGAATTGATTATTCATTATGTCACTGCAACACTTATTACGCACAATTCTCTCTCTCTCTCTCTCCCTCTTTATTGCCAGACACTGACTTGGGCGTCGGAGGGTTTTGCGCCGGAACAATTCCGGCGCTTTGCAGGTACCGACGAGCTCGAAGTGCTTGGACTGAACCATACCCGTCGACCTACCATTCGAACCGAAGAGGACCTGACGAGGAACCGGAGCCATTCGTCTTTGACCTCATCAAACGTTAACGGGTTCTTACATGATTTCTGATAATGGTGGGATGATAAGCCGTTGTGGAGGATTAAGTGTGTCATTAGCTAGCCCAGATGGCCGCGTGATTGGTGGTGGTGTTGCAGGTTTACTCATGGCAGCTAGCCCAATACAGGTGAAAATCGAAACATTTTTTCCATATTTTTTTCAGGAATATATATACATGTTTCTCTTGCTAGTGATGAATGATAATCCAATATGTACTTTTCTTGTTTTGTTACCTTAAAAAAGTACTTTGAATTCAATCTTGATTACAAACATCCATTCAAGGTTTCTTTTTTGGTATGTAAACCCATACTCAAACGTACAGTTTTTGAAAAGCCTCTTGCAATTTTGTATGCTTGAAACAAAAACAAGTGAATACTCGAATTTCGAAAGATTTATTTTAAAGTTTTTTGGTAAATTGTAGTTAGTTCGTACTCTACTCATATTTGTTATTATCATGCCTAGTGACTTTACACTCGTCTTTGAACTTGTCGTGATTAGCAATAGAAATGATAAAATAAAACTATGCCTATGTTTGATAAAACCACTTGTTAGCTAATAAGCTAGTTTATAGCTTATAAGTGTTTTTTGAGCTTATAGCTTATAATTTATAACTTATAGCTGAAAAATTAGCTTATATGATAAAAGTGCTTAGGCTATGTTTGGTACACCAATAAGCTAACTTATAGCTTATTTGGTTAACTTATAAGTTCTCTGTATTCAAATAAGCTCCGTTTGGTAGGACGAGCTTATTTAAAAAGCTCGAACTTATTTGATAAGCTTCTTTGGGTAGCTTTTCAAATAAGCCTGTTAAAATTTTTATTTCAGCTAATTTTATCAAACAATTTTATCATATAAGCTAGCTTTTCAGCTATAAGTCATAAGCTATAAGTTATAAGCTCGAAAATTACTGATAAGCTATAAGCTAGCTTATCAGCTAGTTTTACCAAACATATCCTTAGTAAAATTAGCTAATAAGCTAGCTGAAATAAAAATTTCAACGAGCGTATTTGAAAAGCTACCCAAAGAAGCTTATGAGATATGCTCGAGCTTTTTAAAAAAGCTCGTTCTACCAAACGAAGTTTATTTGAATACAAAAAGCTTATAAGATAACCAAATAAGCTATAACCTAGCTTATTTGGTTACCAAACATAGCCAAATGCCGACTTATCGAGGCTTGACTCTGCTAATAATCAAAATCAAACCAAATACTCGATTACAAGTTACAACATGTTCTTACTTTTTGCTCGACTTATCCAGATTGTAGTCGGAACATTCCAAATACTCACGAACAAATCGTTTCGTTTAACAATTTTATTCATTACTTATATCACAACCAACGAATAAAGTACCAAAATATAGGTAAATAATAATAATTCATCATTCTTAATAATTCACTCCATTCCCATCTTCCAACTTGTGATATTCATAATATAATAAACATCATTCATCTTAACATTTATCCCATAATTTGATCATTTGGTATCAATTATCTGTAGAACTTTCAGCTTCTTCATTCTTCTTCCGAAAACGAAGAACAATCTTCTCATAATACTTCCAATCGGGATGAAATGGCGTTATCCCGGGCTGTCCGATTGGGTGATCTTTCACGTACGATGGAACATCCTCAGCATCCGTTAGCCCGTCAAGAAATTTACGCAAATCGCCATTAGGACCTATGACAAGTACCAATATTAAACTTTGAAAATAGAAAAAAAAAAAAAACATACAAAAAAAATAAAATTCATATCACTACAAAGTCTACAATTTAGCACATATTTTTGAATATATTAACTAATGCACCAAAATGTAAGTACATTTCAAGCAATGCCAACCTAGAAATGTGTCCTCCGTGTTGTGGCTTTTGTAAGGTTGGGGAAAAATTGCTGTGTCGGGCTGCAAAAAATACATATGATTTAAAAATTATTTGTTATAAAAAAATGAAATAAACAATAAAATGAGATATAGTTAAAAAAAAAATATATATATATATACAGGATTAAGCAGGGCTGTATGTGGTTCGTCATCAATTAACAATGTGTTTGAGGCAGAATATTTTTCTTTGTAGCTTTTATTTTCCCATAAATCCTTCATTCTTTTAAGAAAAAGGGGCTTCTGCTTTTTGTGAAGGCAGCCATATCCAGAATCAGTGCATTCTTCTTGATTCTGTAATAAATAAAATAAAATAATACAAAACATTAAAATTTTCTATATTTTTTTTTCTTTTGCTATAATATATAATATAATAATAATTAATTGCAGACATTACCCACACAAACACGAACTTGTTCCTCGCCCCACTAGTTATGCTGCTCAAAACACCTTCAATATTGTGCCTATTCAACCCAAAATATTATTTTAGCATACATTATTGGATAAGCAAAAAAATAAGGACAAAAACAACACCAATATTACATGTTTCGTTTAATAATAATTGAATAAAATCGTGTCTGTTACTAACTCTCTTGCAGAGGACCAAAGCGCGACATCAAACCGCTGGAAGCAAAAATTCAGAAAATCTGTGCAAAATGGCCTCTTAAAAACTGCACCAATTTTTTTTTTTTTTTTTAAAAAAAATAAAAAGTAAATCATATTGAAATTATGATAAAATTATAAAAGAAAAACATTTTTTTAATAAAAAATATACCTAAGAAATTCCCATAACGAATATCGGGCCGAAGCCCACGAACAGTGTGGCTTTCCTTTAGGTGGGCCCTGTGAACAAGCAAGCCTCCCAAACAGAGCACGAGAAGCTTCTTATTCGGGCCGAGATTGAGCTTGAAGAGTGAAAGATCGAGATCAACGTCATCATCATCGACCTCATTTTCAGAATCGCTTTCGTAATATAGAACCGATTTGAGTTTCGAATAAGAGTTTTTTTCTGTCATTTTGAGTTTTTTTTTTCTTCGATCAATTGTGTGTTTTGGGCCGTATCGGATTGCGGATTTATATGGGCTTTGGAGGGAATTTCGCGGGACTCTGACTTTTGGGCTTTCCTTTTTATTTTTATTCAAAGACTTTTGGGCTTTCGCATTTGAGTTTGTGAGTCTTTTGAGATTCTATCTCAGAGAATTGTGCACAATAAATATTGGGAAATTTATATATCTATGTGTGTTATAAGACTTATTTTTAAAAATACGATTCATAAAATCTTTTATCAGTTAAGTACTTTGTGAAAATATATTTTCATCATTACGGATCTTATCATCCGTTCCAAAGTCGCCGTCAATAAGATATCCGAAACTGACGCAATTACACTCGCAATCAATTACCAAATATCTTGTTCATGTGAATCATTCTTTTCTGTAATTTCTCCCAAATCTCTATGCAAGTTTCATCTTCTTGCGGCTGTTGCACGGCGGCGGGCCGAACTCCAGACTCTTGTTGATCCCCCGACCGTCGAACTTAACCAATGTCGAGATTTTTTCGTTGCACTCATCAAGGAAACCTTCTCCGAGAGGGCCCCTGTTTAACGAGGCGGTGATTATGGTCACGAGGTTAGTTTTTTTGTTTTAGTTTATGTTACCTTTATTTATGTTTTTAGGTCCACTGAAAATGTAAGATTGTTGTTTCTTGATTAGCTGATGTTAAAGTTTGATTCTTGGGCTTGAATAAGGTTTTTGTGTTGAGGTGTTATGAGCTTGGGTTATAAAAAGTTGCAGATGTGAGTTTATTGTGGGTTGTTGGTTCGATTTTGGTTGAATTAAGATGCGAAGTTCTTAATTCTTGATGTTACAGTAGATTTCGTTCGTCTTGTTGTTGAGGAAAAATTGTTTATTTTCAGGAATATGTGGCCTCGAGTGATATAGCAGCATTAAGACGTCTGGAAACGGCACAAGAAGATTCAGAAGATGATGGTTTTTACAGAGGGTCGAACATTCTGCAGATACTATGTTGAAAACAGCGAAATATACGGAAGATAAATTGGAAATAAACAACTTCAGAACAGTTGGAGTTGTGGTCGATGGATGCATTAATACTAATATTGTGGTAGGCGAAACGTTCAGAGATAAAAGTGTTCATGTGTCTTAATGCTTCAATTAAAGCGTGGACACTGATTTGATGTTTGGTTTGAGAAAGCAAATCTTTATCAGATAAAATCAATATGTTCGTCAATGGCTTGTGTGTGATAATATTTTGTTTATCTACCGTTTATGTTCAGTATAACTTATTATGCTTATGTGTGATCTGACTTTTTTTTGTTTATTTAACGTTTATGTTCTGTATATTAAAATGACGGGGATAAGTAAACAAATACAAGTAATATACTTCAGTTTACAAAAGTATGTATCATGTTTCAAGATATACGTAATATATACGCAATATATATTGTTGTTTATACATTAGCAAACATATCCTTTAGGATATAATTTGTTAAACATTCGACTCAAGAACCTCATAGGCGAGTGGTTGCGTCCCTGGGCTTGGGCTAATGGAGGCTGGCGGAGGCCGGTGGTCGCACGACTTGGACCGATGGACGTTCGGCTATTCTGTTTATGTACTGTTTATATACCGTCTATATACCGTTTATGTATATACAGTTAGCTTCTTGTTAGCGTGATGCCCAAATTTACCGTCTCAGATTCATGGCTGATTACGGCTACACGACTGAAGAAACTCGTTGCATCCCTGGGCTTGGGCTAATGGAGGCTGGCGGAGGCCGGTGGTCGCGCGACCTGGACCGGTGGATGTTCGGCTATTCTATTTATGTACCGTTTATATACCGTTTATGTATATAAACTTAGTTTCTTCTGAGCGTGATGCCCAAATTTACTTGTGGATGTTCGGCTATTCTGTTTACGTACCTTTATATATAACTTTCTGTTACATTTTATATTGTAATGATATTGTTGAAGTTATATAATGCTTTCCTTAATGGTTGTTTACTTATTGCTTACTTTTAGTAGAATGTTGCAGAATAAATAATATGTTTATATGTTGTTTATCTTGTGTGTATATAAATGAATATATGTACAATGAACGGTATGTGTGCTTATCTACCCGGATGTTTACTACACGGTGTAATATACATTAGTTAAACGCGTATGTCTCTATTTTGTGTTTACAACCCAGTATAATATACTTTAGGTAAACACATTACTTAAAGTATGTGTGTGTAAGTCTCTTAAAAACTTAAGATAAAATTACAATACAGGATGGAAAAAATGGTCCGAAAAGTGTATTTTGATAGGTTAACCTCGTGCAAATCAAATATCCAAAAGCAATAGAACCAATATTCCTTCACTGAAGTTCACCAGAAAAAAGGGAGAAAAAAAAACAAAAAATGCAACAAAACATCATGCCAATGTACCAACAAAAATCCAACAAAAACTTCCCTGACAAATGACTTCACAGGCACAATAACATTCCCAAAGTCCAAACAAGATGAATTCCACAATTAACAAACAAGTATGAAATATAATTTGATTCACAAAATATTATTGCAACACATCTAATCACTATAATAGAGAGGAGGACCGTCAAGCTCGTCGGACGCTATCAGTCGGTATTCTGTGAACGGCTAATGAATTTTCAGCGAGAGGGTAGCAATAGTAGAACGACGGCGGGTTGGACGCCGTGAAATTTTGACGAGGCGGCGGTTGTGAAAGGTGGATGCAACAGCGGAGGCACGCTGTTATCACAGGGAGATCGGGCCGCGAGCGGAGATCGAAAAAGCCGGAGTGTACGTCGCCGACAGAGATTCTTCATCACCATGGAAAGACGGTCACCGCGGAAAGTGACCAGGCGGCGGCAGAAGATGAGTCGCTGCCGTCGACGATGAAAGAACTCGGCGGGACTTCTCGACCGACGGCCAAGAGTAATCCGGCGAAGACAAAACAATTGAGGCCGATTTCCTCGTCAATCTTCATGGGGCCTTCAGAATTTGATAGATTACGAGCGTTTGCCTGAGAGATTGAGAGAAAATTGAAGGAGAGAAAAGCCCTCAATTGAAAAGCTCTAACGTGGTTTGCCTGAGAGAGAAAAAAAAACTCACGGGAGAGTATCCTTTCTTTTTGGGGAGGTTAATAGTGTGTAGTTGGTTGTTCTAAAAACTGAAGATAATATTTGCCTTAATTAACTACAAGATAATGATTCCCAATTAATGGATAATCAGGCCACAAAATAACTGCTCAGTTTATTTTAATTATTAAAAAAATCGTACTTCTGATGATAAGTTTGTGGGATCGTATATTTGATACTATTTGTCTAAGCAATGATAAAGGGAGTAAATTTCTCATAAATATTAGATTGACAATTAGTTTTAAAAAAAAAAAAATTGTGTGGTAAATGATGCAAGTAGTAGAGGCAACGGGTAGCGTCGACTTAACCTAGAAAACAAGGGCCTAATGGGCTGCATATTTGCCAGTTCACTGCACAATAGTCAAGCTTGTAGATTGTGAGCTTTAGAGCCAATATACGGCCCATAGTTCTGCATCGTAAGTGGATAATTATTTCAGGATTAAATCTTATCTGTAAAAGATAAATAAATAAATCCCAAATTTAATCCGAAAACCCGATCTATCCTTAGCCCCACACTGGCACTCACACAGTGTCACACTCACACTCACACTCACACACACACAGCAATGGCGGCGGCCATCGCAACAACCGCCACAATTGCCGTTCCGAGGCTCGCCGCCTCCTCATCCCCCATACTCAGGCAGCCCACATCTCTTCTCTTCCCTCACAAGAAACCCCTTACCTTCACCACCTCTTCCTCCTCCCCACACAGCCGCCTCCATCAGCCGCTCAAATACTCCACCGTCCCCAAAATCTCCGCCGTAATATCTGTCGGCGACAAGCTCCCCGAAGCCACTCTCTCCTGCATCGAGCCCTCCGGTGATGTCCGGACCGTCCCCATCTCCGACTTCACCGCCGGCAGGAGGATCATCATCGTCGCCGTCCCCGGCGCATTCACCCCGACCTGCTCGCAGAATCACCTCCCCGGGTTCGTGGAGAAGGCCGCCGAGTTCAAGGCCAAGGGGATCGACGCCATCGTCTGCATCTCGGTCAACGACGCCTTCGTGATGAAGGCGTGGAAGGCGGATCTGAAGATCCGCAACGAGGTGCTGCTGCTGAGCGACGGCAATGGAGATTTCACCCGAGCGATTGGGTGCGAGCTTGATTTGAGAGATAATCCGGTGGGACTGGGAGTGAGATCCAGACGGTACGCCATGTACATCAAGAATGGAGTTGTGAAGATCCTGAATCTGGAGGAAGGAGGAGCTGTGCGTGTTAGCAGCGCTGAGCAAATGCTTGAGGCCATCTGAGAGTGTTAGTTCCTTATGCTCTCTCTGTTTTTCTTCCTTAGAATTGAGATGAGTTTTTTTCTCCCCAGTGTTTGTAGGTTTAATGTAATGGTACTGTTGTTTTTGGAATAAAAGTGATTGATGATTTTGGATCTGATTAGTGCTTTAGCGCATTTACTGTTGGTGTCTCTGGTTTTTGAACAAATGAGTTGCCTTAGAAATTTGTGGTTATTTGCTTCATTGGTTGCTTCTTCTTGTGAACTTCTTTCGGGCCTCAAGTTTGGATTCATTATGGCAATGTATATAAGTGAATTGATGATGATAGTTGTACATTATTGATGCTTTTCTCGTATCATTGTTGACTTGATGATTCTTTAGCTTGAAAAGGTTGATCATTTTGTAGGATTTTTCTTTACGTTCGCTCGGTGGCACTATTGATTGATTATATCATGATTCAATTTGGAAAGATAGTTTGGGTGGAAATAGACCCTTGTCTCAAAAGGGCATTTTTTTTCCCTAAAAACACTTCATTTCTTGTGGCCTCAAGTTTGATGAACTATGGCAATTATAAGTCAATTGACGACGTCTCGTGGATTGTAGATTCTTTTTCATTGTCCTTGTTGACTTGATACGAGTCTTAGGCTTGAAAAGGTTGATCTTTCATAGGATTTTTCTTCCGTTCACTCGGTTTCACTATTGGTTGATTATATTAATTGTAATTGTTTTTACAATTAAAGATACTCAATTGGGAAAGACTAGTTTGGGGGGAAAATCTTCGTGTCTCAGAAGGGCACTCTTTTCTAACACTTCCTTTCTTTGAGGCCTCAAGTTTGATGAACCATGTCAATATAAGTCAAATTGACGATGATGTTCGTAGAGTGTGGATGGTTTTTCAATGTCATTGTTGACTTGATGAGTCTTTGGCTGAAAAAGGTTGATATTTTCGTAGGATTTTTTCTTATGTTTACTTGGTGACACTATTGGTTGATTATATTGTCAGTTAACTGTCTTTAAAGTTAAAGATAATTGGGAAAGAGTAGTTTGGGGAAATAGTCCCTCATCTGGAAAGGGCACTCACTATAAAACCTCCTTTCTCTTAGGCACCAAATGTCTATCTATGAACATTTTCAGAAACTGTCGCGTTTTCTTGAAAGGGCCTTAGAGCTCTTGATTTTCTATCCAGTGTTCATTGCTTGTGGGGGATGATGACTTTTGAATCTAAACCAAACCTGAAGCAAAGGTTATGATCGAAACTGAAATTCATGCAGCTTTTTCTGTTTCATTTCTAGGGAATGTCCACAAAACCTTTCTCATAAATTACTTTATATTCTGCGCCGAATAGTTATGCGGTGAAGTCAAGATAATATTTTTCTCAGGAGTAAATTCATGTGTGTTGTGGCCTGATATAAGTATGCATTTTTATTGCAAATGTATGACAAATCGACTATATTAACAGTTGGGTTGTGTTACGCACTAACTTGTGTTCGAACATATCCAATTGCTATGTGAGGTCTGTAATGGCAAAATTTCATTTATTGCAATGTGAAATATGTCACTTAAAAAATTTATATGTTCCATCAGATGAAAATACTTCTCCCAAAGTTTTGGTTAAACACAACATTTTTTGACCTAGACCGAGACCGACATAGAGCCCGACACAGTCTGGATGAGTCCTTTGAATCAGTCAATAGGGCTGTTAACGAAGTGAACGTTCGCGAACAAAAGTCCGTTGGTGTTTGATAAGAGTTCGTTTGTTTGTTCATCGAATTGAATTTGAATAGAAAATTAATCTCGTTTAATAATTGAACGAGCTCGTTCGGGAACGTCTGAAATGTAATGTTAATTTATTATTATTTTATATTCACATGATATTTTTAATAAAAAAACAAACTAAAATATAGGTTGTTTTTAGTGAGAACGTACAAATTTGGAGTCCATTTAAACATATTTGAAAATTTTTGTATCCTAAATTATTTTAGTACAAACGAACTCGAATTGTAATGAACTATTAAACAACAAGCTTGAACGCTTATTTCTCAAAAAATAAACAAACGAACACGAACAATGATTGAACGTAGAAGAACACGAGCTCAAAATACCCAAGCTCGTCTCGTTTAGTTCGATTACAACACTATCGTACAACAACCAGTCTTGTCAAACCTAGTCGACATGGCTTGACCCACACCCGGGCATTTGACTGGTGTTAATACCAAGATACATTTTTTGAAAAAGAAAAATCTAAAATATACAATAAATATTTATAATGAATATAAAATTATTAAGACTTCGAAGTATCAAACTAATTGTAAATTGTCTAGTTTTATTATTTTATATATGTTTATAAAATATAAATACCCTATATGTAATTTTATTTATTTATTAAATTAATTATTTTGATCCATAAATTCACCCGAGGCTAGTCAATGGTTTATTAATAGTGCACTATTCACATTTTTTTTTTTTTATTTCATCTTTCCAATAATAATTCTAAATCAACTTCAGTTAGACCAATTTTTACCCGAACAATACGCGTCAGCAAGTCGGCCAACGCAGGCAGGCAGCCTTAATTGAATAGAATAATATTATTCTCGCAGAAGAAATGAGATGAAAAGAGACAAAAAAACGAATTATTTTTTAGAAGAAACCGAGACAGAGATTATGAGTGAATATAAAAAAATAATGATTCACATCAATGTAACATAAAATAATAAAAAATAATCGACTACAATTGTTAATAATAAATATATAAATAGATAAATAATACTTTTATAAAAAAATATAATAATATTTTTTTTTCAATTGTACTAGTGGTATATATTATAGTAAGAAAATAAAATAAATAATGTTATTAACTTAAATTCACATTTCAATAAAATTAATCTTGACTAGGACTGCAAACGTGTGTCTAGTTGAGTCGAACATTGGCTTTATCGAGCCACGCTCAAATTTTTTTGACAACTGCTTGAGCTCGATGAGTCTGCTTGCTTGGGGCTCGATGAGTCTATCTTGTTCGGGGCTTGACTCGAAAATAAAACACAAGCGCGCAAAATCGGCTTGAAGTTTGCTCAAGTTAGACATTCAGTTAAAATGTTTAATGAGAGATATTTAGGTAATTTTACATGTATTTGAGTAACATATCAAGAGTACAAACTACATGCTTGAACTTCAGTTCAAATTTGGAATACTCGAACTCGAACAAACTCGAGCTCGAGCCAAGCGATGACTCGAGTGCTCGCGAGCCGCTCGACTTGTTTGAGCCGCTAATCTATTAATATATAAATAAAATCTAAGCATTTATCAAAAAAAGTAAATATAAATTATTTAAACAATATTGATTCACTAAATTACTTAAAATAAAAGTTATAATAATAATTTCTTTATGTTTTTCGCTGGAAATAATTTTAGAGAACAAAGAGAAATTAAATTTGAAAACTTGTTATGTTATCCATGAAAATTTTGTAGGCTGTTAACAAGATATGGTTAAAATTATTATAAGTGTTTTGAGTAGTTAGATATTTGATTGATCAACTCTTTCGGACATACTTCTTAATTTTAATAACATTTTTTTCCCTTTTTACACTGTTGAAAGAAAAAAATCACATCTTAAGATTTTGAGTCTTTATTAATTTTTCCACAATATCATCGCCAAAAAATTAATAAAGGACAGGTAGAAAAAAATTTTTAAACATTCTTAAAATTAGAATAATTTTAAAATAAACCTCCAAATTTAAAAATATTAAAAAAATAATTATGTAATGAAAAAATATTGTTGCAAATGTTACGGAATTTATAATCAAATTGACTAGACACATTTTGGTTAACCAATGTATTTCTTATAAAATAATGACATAACAAAAACAAGATTATTTGTATATATAGTTATACATTTGGGATAGCTGCCTAAAGCTCTTGATAGCATCATTTTTTCCTTTAATATTTCACAAAAAACAAATTGACTAGGCATATATTTTCAAGAAAATCATAGAACACTTTTGTGCTTTATAAATGATAATTGTGTAGAGAATTAAATACTTTAGGTAAATAAACTTTATGTACTTTTAGAAGTTAATTTTTATGTGGTTTGAATCACTTCAAAATAATAAACAACCTTTGTTTTTATGACTATGTAGTTTTTATGTGAAAAATATCGTAATCCCAGTCTTATTGGTAAAAATATATTAATATAACCTAACATATAAATTATAGAATTAATTATATATATATTTAATTATTATTATTATTTATTCACACTAACCAAATAAACATTTTCATTTCCATAATATCATTTTCTTGGTACACAAGAATTCATGTAGCAATTCGCGTTAGTCATGGTCAATATAGCCCTGCCCAACCCTCCAAGCAAAATCGACGGTCGTGAATAGCCTAACGAACTCTATAAATAATGGGCTTTGGTTGCAATTCCCTACAACTCACAATCAAACACCACACTTGATAAAATTAAAATCCCTCTTTCATCTCTAACTCGCACACAAACGCAGCAAAATGGCCACCGCCCAGCCCGCCACCATCTCCGTCGGCGACAAGCTCCCCGCCGCTACCCTCTCCTACTACGATTCCGCCGGAGATTTGAAGACCGTCTCGATCTCCGACCTCACATCCGGCAAGAAGGTCGTCCTCCTCGCCGTCCCCGGCGCCTTCACCCCGACCTGCTCGCAGAAGCACCTCCCAGGGTTCGTGGATAACGCCGCCGAGTTCAAGGCGAAGGGAATCGACACCATCGCCTGCGTCTCCGTCAACGACGCGTTCGTGATGAAGGCATGGAAGGCCGATCTGAAGATCGGAGACGAGGTTCTGCTGCTGAGCGACGGAAACGGCGATTTCACCCGGGCGATCGGGTGCCAGATCGATCTGAGCGATTCTCCGGCTGGTTTGGGGGTCCGATCGAGGAGGTACGCCATGTATGTTGACGATGGAGTTGTGAAGATCTTGAATTTGGAGGAAGGAGGCGATTTCAGCGTTAGCAGCGCTGAGGATCTGCTCAAGGCTATCTGATGAGAGTGTGAATTATAGTGATTAATAATTAGTGTTTTTGAATTTTTGATAATAAGTGTGTTGTGCTCTGATGGGACTTTGCAATTGTTTGTGTGTGGTTTTTCTTTGTGGATGAATTGTCGTTTAGCAGTGTGATTTTGAAATTTGAGCAATGTACTTATATATTTTGGAGCTAGTGTTTTTGTGTTAATTATGAAATAATGATTATGTTTCTTCTTGATGCAATGGACTCACATTTTGAGGTTACCCATAATATCTCACGAAGGAGATGGCTCAAATCCTCACGGCTCACCACATTCAAAAACCAATTATATCATAAATATAAAGCAAATTCGCACAAGACAGAACAAAATCCGTACAAGACTGAACTAGACCAACCTTCTACTATCCTTGAATGGTGATTTTAGCCTTTTACCCAACATTAATATAATCCTTTCTTTTGGAAAATATGAAATTAATTATTTGCAACACGAAAAAAAAATCTTGTGGTGTAATGTGTGATATGTTAAAGAACGTGTTTCTCGCGAAGTTGTGATTAAACACAAGTAATTTTTTTTCCAAGATAGGCACCATTACAGCATTTCTTTGACCTAAATCATCGGGGACCTGATTAACCCAGAGCCCGACCCACTTTAGAGTTTAGATGATTTGAATTGGTCAACAAACAATTTGGTCAAATTTAGTCGACATGGCTTGACTCGGTTGACCCAAGCATTTGACTGGTGTTAAGGTCAAGATACAAATTCTTTTATTTTATGTTTTTAATAAATATATTTATATATTTAGGACACGTTTGTTAGCCTAGATATGACAAGATTAAGCCTCCAATCCACCTCTAATCTCACATTTGTTTACCAAGATTTCGGCCCGCCAGATAGGATAGGGCCCGCGATGAACAGTGGAAAAATCATGGGAAACCGGGACTAATTGATCTTGCCTTGGGGGGTGAGATAATTTTGATCTACACAGTTGAAAATATCTAAAATTACACATGTGTCCCTTAAAGTAAAAATTATTGACCATATTAACCTTATTTGTTGCCAAAATTACTCCTCCCCGTTCTTCTCTTTCTCGACATTCTACAACCTGTTCAGATTTTTCCAACCCTATTCTTTCTTCTGCTTTCTTTTATTTAATTTTTAATTTTTTCCATCCCTAATATTATGTTCACCACCTTGACAGATTGAAGTGCCTTTTTTTCAAATTATGATTTAATTCCCTCTATTTTGCAATTTTTTTTCCTGAAGAGCCACGATTTTGTGTTTGATTTTTTGTAAAAACTAGAAGATGAGTGACGATGGAGATGATAGAAATCGTTTGGAGGCGGAGATTGCGGAAGAGGAGCAACGACAGAGAAAGGAAGAGGGCCTCAGCCATGAAAACAAA
>BKCP01004783.1:82763-107454 GCA_008636005.1 Striga asiatica
AAATGAGATGGGCTAATCTCCAGAAATTATTCCCTCTATTAAATTTTTCATTCTGGTTGTCCAGGATTTCTTCGATTTGTTGTTTCCTTAGGTTTTCTTTGATCCCATTCAAGTCACCAAAAGTTTGACCATTTCTTCATTATTATAGGTTGTAGCAGCTGTTGGTTTTAAGGGGAAAAGGCTTGAGATTCCACAGGATATGAATCCTCAGATTGCAGCTATTATTGTATCCTGCTGGGCCAAGTGAGTTATATATCTACTTCCAATTGATGTTCGCAATGTGCAGAATCATTTTTAGTTGATAATCTTGAACTTGTTTATCTCTGTTCATTATTTTGGTGTCTGAATACAAATTGAGATCGTATTAATAGTTCATTGTGCCCCAACTCGACCTAAAAGTTCTATGCATTCTGTGATCTCCAAAAGTAAACGAGTCTGAGAGCTGATGCTCTTTTTTCTTTTTCTTTTTTTCTTTTTTTTTTTCCTAAAAATATAAAAATAAATTTTGCAGCGAGCCATGGAAACGGCCCTCGTTTTCAAGTATCATGGAATCTTTGAGACCATTCGTTAAATCACCCCCAACAACTCGTCCGGGCCGTAAGGAAATGCCTTTCTTCATGTGAAGCTCCAGACATGAATAAAGCTAAATTATTGCAAGGTTTGTTCTCGTAATGCCCCTTGATTTCTACTAATTCTAAGCCATCGAAACATTTTTTTTTGTTTTTTTCAGCCTTTGATTGTTACAGAGTAGGACATTGATATTCCAAGGCATTGACAACAAAATGACTGTCTTTTGTACCATATACCGCAAACACAACCATGTGACGGTTATATAAATTTCTTTCAATATCGCTGATAAGGCCGGTTATCGAAAATACTCGTCTGACGCATATTTGCTCACCATGCTTTTTGCAGGTTCACCCGTATTAACGTAAGGAAACTGTTGATTTCCATTTTACAAGCTTCAGCCTTGTGAATTTTCTATGTTACCACGTGTTGATACTTACAACTGTATTTGTGTGATTATGAAGCGTGTAAAATTAGTCCATCCCAAAAAGGACAAATTTCTACGTAATGTGTTGATAATGTATTGATATGTATCATCCTGAAATTTGTGTAAACCCGCGTAATAGCTTTATGACAACTTTAAACGAACTTATCGTTGTGTTCTAAGCGATGGAATCTACAGCCGTTCCTTTCACTGTTTGATATGAAATGTGATAATAAAAACAACAGAAAAACTCGAACAAGATGTATCACGGCGCTTTACCTTTGTTTTATTTTCAACCTGATGAGTCTGAATGTACAAAAAATGAGAACAGAGATAGCCTGTGAACTCGAGCACTGTGCAAAACATCCACATTTCATATGACAAATGTAACAAAAACAAAAACAACGCAGAGCAAAGGGCTCTCTCGAGCTAATAGAATCTACGAATGCATACCCCTTCGAGCTAACAGTGTGTTATTACAAACTTGGAGTTGACTCCGAACAAGTATTATTACAAACTGGTTAAATTAAGTCCACCTTTCTGCAGTTCTTTATTCCATCTACTTAGGCAGATAATGCTGCTAAATACAAGAGACTTAACAAACCATATATACTCACAGCCTGCTTATTTCCCAAAAGGCGCTTTATACCTGCAGATTCACAACTCATAGCTACATAATTAGTCAGAGGCCTAAATCAGGAAAACAGTATTATAGCCAGCACAACCATCTTCTTCAAGTATTTAATAGAAATGCATATATTTCCTAAGTTCCTTACCTGTGATAGTGTCCGGAGCCACTATCTCAAGCCGCCAAATCCGATCTCCTAAAAGGTGTTGCAAACCTGCGTACGCACAACTCAAAAGAGACACACATTAATCGCAATTTATGTTTTTTATTTTTTTTTCGTGCAAGCACATCAACTACAACATATTCACCCTAATGCTACAGAGCAATCAAGACAACCAAATAAAAACAAAATCAAATAAAATGATATCAGAAGTGGAGAAAGAAATAGAACTTGACAATCAAAAAATAAGAAAAAAAATTGATAGATAACACTATAGTTCAGTTCTATATTAGCAATCAACAAAAAACCAACCACACCATATTATATGCATCATGCTATCAATCCAAACTATACTTTAAAGACCCTAAAAGGAGCCTTGTTTTATTTAGTAACTATATTCATTCCTAGTCATGGTTCTCTTTTTTCTCTAACTCGTTAAAAGGGGAGGAGTCTTCATTCGGCCACCTCTCGACACCCGAACTCTCATCAGGCTTCTGCATTGACCCTAATTCCCAAATATCCGAAATACCCCCTAATTCATGCATATTATAATCATCACCAGCATTACCCCATAAATCGGACTCGAATCCCATGCCCCCCCAAATTCCCTCCTCCTCAATGGCCACAATCTTAGGAAAAATCTTCTCCTTCCCCATATCCTCAGGAAATGAGATGAAATAATCTGGTCCTGGTTGGACCTGTGGGTGTGGTGGGCCCATAACACCCTTTCCTTTATAATCAAGGTCCACCGTTCCTCGGCCCATATCCATTCCAGCTAGCTCGGGTGCACCAAGAATCTCATCCATCGTCAAAAGCTCATCTTTTACATCATCTTCAACCTGAAAAGGTAAATTATCAGTAGAATCAGTACCAAGAACTGGACTTTCTCCCATTTCCAATAACGGGTATTTGACGAATTCTCCTTTAGGGGAAGAACCAGATGCTCCCGTTTCATGGGACTGATGTTTAATGAATTTTCTTGCTGTCCTAGGTGAGGTGATGTTTTTTTGCTCCTTTGTATGGGATAAAAAGGCAGGGTTTTGGAATATTTTCCCCATAAACGAGACCATCCGCTTTTGTCTTCTCTCGGCCGAATGGATCTTCTCGTTTACAATTCCCATGTGCTGCATGGTCCCTCTTTGCTGATGCTGTAGCTCGAACACTTCTTGCATCATTAAACTTCTCTCTTTCCTCAGATGCTCGATTTCGGCCTCCACAGCAGCAGATTTATTCGAATCGCGAGAGGATCCACCGGATGAGGAACTCATCGAGTGATGTGATTTACGCCTTTGGATGTGTTTCAGCATTTGCTTCTGCCCCTTTCTGAATCCTTCGTTCGCAAACTCCCATTTGTCTGTATCGACTTTACGAAATCCCTGTGTATATGTAAAAACACCAAATTACACACACAAACAAGAAAAGAAAAAAATAAAATGAACCCGAAAAAATTCCAGAAGCAAACATTATGTCATCAGCACGATCAGCACAGGCTAAATATTCTTATAGTAGGTTGAGCTGAACACCCTAAATAGAAACAAGATCAACACAACTTTTTAAATTTGAAATCGAGTTCACGGAATGAATTGATAACACGTAAAGCTTAAAGAAAATTCTACCTGCAAAGGGATAGGGACATTCCAATCCACTAATTGCTGAGATGAGGAGATGCACCGTGCGTTAAGCGTTATTTTAATAATACTAAAAACAAGTCGATACATCATCACGATTCAAACAATAACAGCAAGCTTAATACACGAAATCGATCCATGACATATTACTGATGCTCAAAGATAAAAACAAGCTTAGGTACAAAAAAAAATGTCCTTCCTATTTTCTGTACAAACCAGTCTCCGATTTTCTTTTCTTTTCTCTATTTACAAATTACATCATAGGTACATCATCTTCAGAGGATCACAGCTATCCACGATTACATACAAAAAAACAACAAAAAAACGCAAAATTTACAGGAAAGGAGCCAATGCCACAACAATTTACAGGAAAGTCCAACAAAAAAAATTACACAGACAAAAATCAAAAACAACAAATGAACATAAAAAAGAAGAAAAAAGAAAAAACGAAGTATCACAAGTTATAATTCAACATTTGTATGCACGATACCCACATATGTATTGAGCTGCCGAACAAAACTCGAGAAATTGTTGTGCTTGAAATTCCTCGGCAGCACAGTCCTAGCGAACTCGAGTGGGTCCCACACGACAAAGCTCTCTCCTTTCGTCCCCCACGAGATCACGGCGTCCAGCGACGGGTCCTCGACCAAATCAAACGTCTTGGACAGGAAAGGCGGCACCGGAGTTTCGTACAGCGCCTCCAGCGGCTGCGGCACGCCGGATAAATTCTCACCCGCCGCCTGCTCGAGATAGGGTTCCGGTTGGAGCTCGAACGGCCCAAACCCTGAGAAGGGCGGCAGCTCGGGAAACGGGGACGCCATGGATAAGGGCTCGGCGAACGTCGGCGCCGCCTCGTGCTGGCCGCCGGAGGAAACTGGCGGCGGCGGGTTATATTCTTTGGGCTCCATTGAAGCTTCTCGAACGAGGGCTCACGGCGAGATTCGAGCTGAAAATGGAGCTGAAATCGAAATGGGTTTTCTCTATTTTTCTTCCTTTTTCTTGGGTTTTGTTTGGTTTTTGCCGGGAGGCGAAATTGGTCGGCCGGTAGTGGGACGCGGTGAATATATATAGGTATCGCCGACTGAAATTTCCGAAAAAGGAAAAAAAAAATGAAAATGGGTAAGGCGGTGGAGGCCTGTGGCTGCCCTGCATTTTCCTCCTCTGCGCATTTTTTCAAGGACGGCGAAAAAATCACAAAGGTACAGTTTTTTGTGAGTGTGCTTGTTTGAGTGAATTTATTTGAATAAAATCTAGCAATAAATCATGTGGGGCAATAGGGGGCGAGATATTTTTGCTCATGTGGTGTTCTTGAACTGTTTTTTTCTGGGTATGGTCAAATTATTCAAAGGCTGCGCCATTGGAGGTCTGAGATTTTGTTGGGTGGCGTCACTTGATAGGCTGAGACTGATTTTAGTTCTTTTTTTTTTCGTTGTTTTTTTTTTCCTGTTATTTTATCATTGCAGCCAATGAGAATCGAGTAAAGATTAGGGATATCTTTGTTAAGATTGTGTGAGGCGGGGCCATCATGGCAAAGCTTATTGATTAAGTAATCTAATAACCGTGTTTCTCTGTTGGGATTATTTGCATATTAGTCCCTTAATTGTAGAGCACTATCAGTTTTGTCCTATTAAGTAAGTAGTTATTATTACAGGTGTTAAACGAATCGGTTCTCGTAAAACTCGATTTTGACTCGGTTCGTGTGACAAAACGATCCAAGTTATAGCTCGTTGAGTTGATGAACCAGACTCAGCTCGCCTCATTAAAGCTTCAAATGTACTTTTATATATAATCTTTTATGACCCGGTCATTAAGGTTCAAGTTCAACTCGTTAATATCGATAAACGAGGTGGGCTTGATCTTGATTACTAGCTCGTTTAGTCAACAAGTTGAGCGGTCGGCTTGTAAAGTCTCGAGCTCATATACCATGAGCCTAGGTATGGGCCGACCCGAATCCCGAAAAAAAAAAAATCCAGCCCGACCGATCATATCATCGAAATGGCCGACCTTGAATCGACTCGGTTAAAATCCCGATCGAGCCAGACTCGCTGACTATGAGTCTGACCGGACCTGGTCCGTGTCGGGAGGCCCGTTGCCATGTCTAATCGTCAACTTTACTGTAGTCGCGTTATACCAGTACCTATATCTTCTTTATGGTTGTTTTGATTATTGACGGTGTGTATTTCGAACGTTGTTATTAAACAACCTAATCATTATGTAGGTTAGGTAGATACACATACAATATTTTTTGAATTATAATATAAACTAGTACAATACGCGTGTACTGCACTGATGTTAGATAAATTATTAAATGTAAAACAAAAAATGAAAGAAAAAAGTTTATATATTTTGTTGGAGTTGGAAAAAAATACATAAAGAACAATACATTACATTAATTTATGTTAAAGAACTAAGTGAATTTAAAATATTATTTTAAATTCTGAAAACTAGTTCATATACATCATTTTTTTTATTTACAATTTTTTTTTAACTCATAAAAGAATATTATGGAAAAAGCACAAAATTTGAAAGTGAGATAATATGCACATAATATATGGAATAGTTTAAATATATTAGCTATTGTATTTATGGCAATTCAAACCTAAACTATTTGGTATATAAAGTGTAGTATTTTCATCCGAGTCATATTACAAAGCGTAATATTTTGCCACATAAGATTACAAAGCATACAAAGCAGTCACTTAGGCTCAACTTGTTTTTAATCATATATTAGTGGGATGGGATTTATATTGTGAAATATAATTCCTTAATCTATATTACATTTTAAGTAAAAAAATATATAAATAAAACATACATATACATAACATTTTTTTATTTTTTTTTTGGTACAATACATATACCTAACATTGGAAAAGCGTAACGAGCCTTTTGCATATATGTTATCCATAAAGATGAAATAGGCGATGCACCACCTACAAGTTACACAACAGCCTAGCCCCTTCCCAACCTAATTTTCTCAGGCCCAACAAATCTAGCCCAACCCACTAAGCTAACCGAATCGAACGGCCCTTTTACCCTTCTGTCTCATCGTCTTTTAGCTTAATAAAAGGATGATTTACAGGCTCTCGTCCCGTCTCGCTGCAACTCTCAATTCACCATTCAAACCCCAAAAAACCCTATCTCACCATCCTCTAGCTGGCCCCTCACTTCCCGAGCACCAAAAGTGACGAATTGTAATTTTTGGATGTTTTGTTTTTGTTACTGTTCGGCTTTTGTATTGTTAGGAATTCTTTAGATTACGCTACAAATTTCAAATTACTGAAGTTAGGGTTCATAGATTTTGTGATTCTTTTGTAATTAGCTTCAATGAAGCCGCTATTTTTAGTGGTTAGTGAATCGTGTTCGTTTGTGTATCTGTTGAGGTGTACTGTAACAGTATAGGGTTAAGGATGAGGAATTTGATGTAGATTAGTTTTTCTCCCCCTTTTTTTCGGCTTTTTTTGATTGGAATGGATAGTACACGTTGGCCATTCGATAGATCTTTCTCCAAAGAAACCTAGGCTCGCCGAGGACCCTACCGCACCAGATCGCATCTCCAATGGCCGTGCGGGGATCTTTCAGCGGCCGGCGGTTCCTAATTCGAGCTTTGGCGGAGGCCCGCGTGCCCATAGGGACTGAGATTCAGAGGGGAGCGACCCCGTGCGTGGGGCTTACCAGCTGAAGCCGGGTCAGCAGGAGCTGGTGGCTCAGTACAAGACGGCTTTATCTGAGCTGGTCCCAAGGCCAACGTCCTGCTCATAACATTCATGTAAACCCCAAGTATTTGGAGGCAAGGCGGCTTCAGATCACTAGAGTAAGTGCCTCCTGATTGTCAATTGCCAATAGCTGTTTTTTTTTTTTTTAAATAATAATAATTAAGCATCAATTCTATTGCAAAAACCAATGCTTTTAGTGAGCATTTCACTTCAAATACTTGATATGATTCATTGTCCCATCCTTTGGATTAGACTATTTGTGCGACTCATGTGTGTTTTACACTTGTCTTTAATATAAATGTAGGCAAGAGGAGGTGGCAGTGACAATAATGAAGCCCTGGTGAGCTCCCACGAGGATGCTGAAGCACTGGATAGGACAACCAGTATTAGTTCGGGGAAATCATGGGCTAATGCGTATGCTAAGGTATGAGGGGAAAATGTTATCTAGCACGAGTATTCGTTGTTAAAGGATAATGGCACTTGCCGGGCACATTACTCATTATCGCATGTTGTGATGCATACCACAATGGGAGTGCATTGAGCAATATAATCAACATCTAGCTATTCATAAAAAGATTCAACTACTAGGAAAATGAAATTCATCAATATAACTATTGTTCAAGAAAAATTAGCAAATAGAAGTAATTTCAGTAATACAAGAATATTAGCAAATAAAAGTCAAATTCGGACAAAGTTCAGCCTTAACTCTATAATATAAATATAATTTAACAATAGTACGAAACTCATGTTTCAGCTGAAAACGTCAAGGCCCTCAACACCTGGCTGTACCTCAACCTCATCCCCATCGACACCAACTGGAAAGAAAGAGTCTCCTCCCTTGGCTGGGCCCACACCCCACCTATCCACGCCCTACTCCACGAATGGCACGACTACCTCGAAAAGCTCTCAGACGATCCTGCGCGGGCCAGTGTGAACAAATTTGCAGCTACAGTGAAGACGATATGGCAAAGGAGGAGTTCGAGCTGAGGGCCATGAGGGCCAAATGTGCTGATCGAGAAATGAGCTGGCCCGGAAAATAAGGAATTTCATGAATTGGTCCATCATGTACATGCAGAAACCGGGCAGGTATGGATGAGGGCCCGGATGAGGCGGGCCCTGATGAGGTAAGGGACGAGGAGCTCGTTTGCAGAAGGTGAAGGAGGATCACATTAGGGAGAAAAAGAAAAACAAGAAACTCAACAAAGCATTTTTATCCACTGCACTATGTTTCTAATTCGAGTTTCCAACATAAAGCACACCAATTCCAAAATAAAGCACAACACCCGTAGTTTTCAACATAAAGCACACCAATTTCAAAATAAAGCACACCAAGTTTTCAACATTACACGTCTCTACAGGTTGGTATCAGACAAGAAGCCAATGAATTGATAATTGGCATACGTATCCTACGCCTCCTTCAGAAATCGGGTGACTACACCAATAGCTAAACAAATAGCCGGGTAATCTTCTGCTTTTGTATCTAATACACAGGAATCCCATTCACGACCCCCTATATATGTTCAGAAAACTTAAACAACCCAACTCTCAAAAATCTAGTCACCAACAGCATAACACCCCACAAGTATGCATACAATACTATAGCTGAAGGATATTCCTTCAACCGAGCATTGGCATCATTCTCCACTGCCACAATCACCGAGTCAAACACGAGTCGATACCTAATAGGTATGGCAAGTGCCTATTTCAGTCCGCAGCAAGATATGGCGAGTGCCTATTAGGTATCGACTCGTGTCTGACTCGGTGATTGTGGCAGTGGAGAATGATGCCAATGCTCGGTTGAAGGATATTCCTTCAGCTATAGTATTGTATGTATACTTGTGGGGTGTTATGCTGTTGGTGACTGGATTTTTGGGAGTTTGATTGTTTAAGTTTTCTGAGCAATCCAGTCGGTCGTGAATGAGATTCTTGTGTATAGATACAAAACCAGAAGGGTCACTCGGCTATTGGTGTAGTTACCCGATTTCTGAATGAGGCGTACAAACGTAATGACCAATTCATTCGCTTCCTGTCTGATACCAACCTATAGACGTGTAATGTTGAAAACTTGGTTTGCTTTATTTTGGAATTGGTGTGCTTTATGTTGGAACATGGTGTGCTTTATGTTGGAAACTACGGGTGTTTTCTTATTCGAATTGGAAACATCGTTCCTTTCGAAGGAGAATTTGACTGAACTTCGTTCGATTACATTGACCTGACAACGTCAAGTCTCACTTTGCTCGAATTGGAAACATTGTGCAGTGGATAAAAATGCTTTGTTGAGTTTCTTGTTTTTTTTTTTTTCCTGAACACAAAGCTTTTGGTAAGCTTCCTCATCCTCCTTCACCTTCTGCTTGGCCGCCTCCACTACCATCCACTTTTGTGCAACAAGCTCCTCGTCCCTTACCTCATCAGGTCCCGCGTCATCCATACTAGCCCGTTTCTGCATGTACTTGATGGACCAATTCCAGAAATCCCTTATTTTTTGAGCCAACTCATTTCTCGACTCGGCACATTTGGCCCTCAGCTCGAGCTCCTCCTTCATATTGTCTTCACTATAGCTGCGAATTTGTTCACGATAGGCCACGCAGGATCGTCCAGGTGCTTTTCGAGGTAGTCGTGCCATTCGTAGAGTAGGGCCTGGATAGGTGGGGTGTGGGCCCGGCCAGGGGGAGGAGACTTTTTCTTTCCAGTTGGTGTCGATGAGGTTGAGGTACAGTCAGGTGTTGAGGGCCTTGATGTACTCTTTCTGCTGAAACATGAGTTCCGCGAAGTTGGAGTGCCATTCTTGGACAACACCGCACAATTGGCGAGTGCGCTCATGGTGGTCGTCGATCGTTTCTTCTCTCGTTCGAATGGATCCTCTTGTTCACCATCCTCATTTGTTGCATGGTCCCTCTTTGCTGATTCTGTAGCTCGAACGCTTCTTGCATCATTAAACTTCTCTCTTTCCTCAGATGCTCGATTTCGGCCTCCACAGAAGCAGTTTTGTTTGGATAGTTGTATCGTGAGAGGATCCACTGGATGATGAACTCATCGAGTGATGTGATTTGTTGCGCCTTTGGATGTTTTTCAGCATTTGCTTATGTCCTTTTATGAATCCTTCGTTTGCAAACTCCCATTTGTCTGTATCGACTTTACGAAATCCCTATTGTATATGTAAAAAGCACCAAATCAGTGAATTACACACACACACAAAAGAAAAAAAATCCGAGAAAATGCTAGAAGCAAACTTTATTTCATCAGCATGATCAACACACTTTGATGTTACCGTCCGATTTGCACTGAATCACTATGATTCAGTATGACGATTTTTTATTTTCGAGCTTTGTCCGGCCAAAACAATACAATTTTAGTTTTTTTTTTATTATTATCTTGGGAGTGTTTAAAGGAAGTAAATCTATGGTAAAATAGTGTTTTTGGCTTGAATCTCGGCGACTCTAGGTAAGATGAGAGTGACGATTAGGGTTCGGGGTAGAGAGATAGCTAGAGAGGCGCCGATATAATGAGATTGAAATGGTAAATGAATCTCTAGGTTAGGGTTTGGCTTGCTATTAAAAACACCCATCCACAATAATCGAGTTAATTAGGCCCGTAAATTTTTTTGGGCTATTTAAAGCACCCATCAGTCTTTTAAATTTTTTTGGGCTACCGTAATATTTCGGCCCTTAAGTTTATATCTAAAAATCGTGTCAAAAAATCTTTAAATACCAAAGTAAATTTTTGGCCCAATTATTCAATGTCGAACCAAGCTAAAATATAATGTTAAAAACCTTTTACTTTTCTGCCCAATTAAGTTAATTCGGCCCAATTTTTCATTGGTATAAAAACGTTTAACAATTGGTCCATATCATTATTTATCAATCAAACAATAATATTTTTTAATCTTTTGTTGGATACAAATAATAATATTTTTTTTTTTACCATATGTCCATGTGGTTATAGTAAAATATAAAATTATTTAGACAACTAAAACCATTATATATATTTATTACATATATACTATTGATATTGATTTGTATATCACAAACTATGTTGTTTGTTATGTTTGTCCAAATTTCATTTGTGAAACCTTATACAATATCATATTTGACATTATTAGATAAATATACTTTGTATATTCTCAAGTTGAAAATTAACTTTAGTGCACATTTAAACTGTATAAATTAATTATCGTAAATATGTCATCCTACGGTTCTACGTAAACACTTTTGTGCCAAAGACTGACATTCACTAATAATTTGCATTCAGACATTCAAGTTCCTAGTATATTTCCATGTTTTTTTTTTTTTTACTTTTCATATCACTTATCGCTAATGTGATTAGAAGATTATTGGTTATTATTAATTATTTATTAATTTATTTCGTGTTAGATCTTTCATCTGCAAATTATCAACGAGCATCTCAAAACAGTTTTATAATTGACATTATTAATGCTTCGTAGAGCGGTTTTGTGCCTGTTTCAAGATAATCATTTAATTATGATTTTTTAATTATATTTTTTTACTTTTCCTCTATTATATTGTTATCAGTGCAAATACACGGGTTACAACTAGTTAAGGTTCAAGTTCAACTCGTTAATATTGATAAACAAGATGAGCTCGATCTTGATTACTAACTCGATTAATCAACAAGTTGAGCGGTCGTCTTATAAAGTCTCGAGCTCATATACCATAGCTTAGGTACGGGCCGATCCGAATCCCGAACTAGTCCTAAAAAAAATATATAAAAAAAAAAAACTATTTTTCTTCCCAGGCTGACAGGTCATATCATCAAAATGGCTGACCATAAATCGGTCCGATTAAAATCTAGGCCCGGTCCGGACCCGCTGACTATGAGGCTGACCGTACTGGGTCAGTGCTGGGCGGCCCGTGGCCATGTCTAATCGTGAACTTTACTATAGCCGTGTTATACTAGTACCTATATCTTCTTTGTGGTTGTTTTGATTATTGACCGTGTGCATTTCGAACGGTGTTAGTAAACAACCCAACCATTATGTAGGTTAAGTAGATCTACATACAATACTTTTTGAATTATAATATAAACTAGTACGATATCCGTGTACTACACCGGTGTTTGATAAAATATTAAATGTAAAACAAAAATTGAAAGAAAAAAATGTTTATATATTTTGTTGGAGTTGGAAAAAATACATAAAGAACAATACATTACATTAATTTATATTAAAGAACTAAGTGAATTAACAATAGTGTTTTAAATTATGAAAAATAGTTTATAGACATCATTAGTTTTATTTATACAATTTCTTTTAACACATAAAAGAGTAATATGGAAATAACACAAAATTTGAAAGGTGAGATAATATGCACATAGTAATAGAAAGAAGATAATAAATACACTTATATGGAATAGTTTAAATATATTAGATATTCTATTTATGGAAATTCAAACTTAAACTCTTTGGTATATAAAATCTAGTATTTTCATCCGAGCCATATTAGAAGGCGTAATATTTTGCCACATAAAATTATAAAGCATACAAAGCTATAACTTGTTAGGCTCAACTCGTTTTGTAATCATATATTAGCGGGATTTATATTGTGAAATATAATACGATAATCTATATTATATTTTAAATAAAAAAATGAATAAAACATAACATTGAAAAAGCGTAACAAGCATTCGACATATATCTATACTTATATAATAAGGTGTACCATTTACAAAATTTAGTAAGTTAAAAAGTTAATGCAATAAATGCATTACTATTTTGAGCAACATAATATAATATAATATCTATACTTATATAAAAGTAACATAATATAATATCATATCTATACTTATATAAAAGGAGATTCTATTTACTACATTTACTATCCAGAAAAGTCAACTGCATTAAATGTCATTGCTATTTTGGTATTATAATATTTTATTTATTTAATTGATTTATTTATTTTTATTTTAAAAAAGGTAAGTATAATAAAAAGATTTTAATAATAAAAAAATCAAATACCAAATAAAAATGTACACTTTGACTTATTTGATTATATTTGGTATTTGATTATACCAAATATATTCCTATTTAGTATATACATTAAATACTTACTAAAGTATTTATTTGTTTTATTTGTTAAATTTAAATATAGATTTGTTTATATTATCAAATCATAAAAAAAATATTAAATCCATATTTTAAAAAAAAATAAATCATATAATTTTATAACAATTCTACTACACTATTTAAAAATATTCCTTTTTTATTATATAATAAAATAATAATTAAATATTATATGGTGAACAACAATAAGTAAAAGGGTTACTTTCTCTTATATCAAGGGATAAATTTATATGCTAAAATTTAATTTTTATTAGTATAAATGTTTTAGTGAGATAATATATTAATTATTTTACAAGGTAGCCCTAACATGTTCATATTTAATGTTTTAAAAGACGTAGAAAAAATAATAACTCTATTGTTTTTTAGACTTAAACGTTGATTAAAAGAGGTAAATTCCTAATCTTTTAGACTTAAACGTTGATTAACACCATAGATTGAGAGTCTATATTTAGTAAAATTCTTAATTGTAATAAAAAATAATTTTTGCTATATTTTAGAATATCTTTAAATTCACTATAAAAAAAAAAAAAAAGAAAAAAAAAACTACAATGAAAAAAGCAAGTCAGCTATATATCGATTTGTTGTACTCCTCAAATTACATTCACAATTTGGCTACAAGGAAATGAAACTCATTGATTAAAATATTATTTTGTTAGTAGTCTTAATATACAAGAGACTTTAAGACTCCACTTGAATTATTATAAAACTTTTATTGAACATTGTACAATTTTCTTGCGTATTATAAATTTTTATTGAATATTGCATCTTATAATATAATATTCTGCAAATAAATATATCCCGTGCTTCGCACGGGTCACGTACTATATATATCCCGTACATTTTTCTTTATTTATGTATATAATTATAAGCCTGGATAAATAACCTTAAAATTGTGCACCCCGTGCATCGCACAGGCTATGTACTAGTTTTTTTCATAAAGATGAAGACGATTAACCACCTGCAAGTTACAGAACGGGCCTAGCTCCTTCCCAACCTAATTTTCTCAGGCCCAACAAATCCAGCCCAACCCACTAAGCTAACCGAATCGAACGGCCCTTTTACCCTTCTCATCGTCTTTTAGCTTAATAAAAGGATGATTTACAGGCGCCTCGTCCCGTCTCGCTGCAACTCTCAAATCACCACTCAAACCCCAAAAAACCCTATCTCATCATCCTCCCGCTGGCCCCTCACTTCCAGAGCACCAAAAATGGCGAATTGTAATTTTAGGATGTTTTCTTTTTGTTACTATTCGGCTTTTGTATTGTTAGGAATTCTTTAGATTACGCTACAGATTTCAAATTACTGAAGTTAGGGTTCCTAGATTTTGTGATTCTTTTGTAATTAGCTTCAATAAGGCCGCTATTTTTAGTGGTTAGTGAATCGTGTTCGTTTGTGTATCTGTTGAGGTGTACTGTAACAGTGTAGGGTTAAGGATGAGGAATTTGATGTAGATTAGTTTTTCTCCCCCTTTTTTTTCGGCTTTGTTTGATTGGAATGGATAGTACACGGCGACCGTTCGATAGATCTTTCTCCAAAGAACCTGGGCTGAAGAAACCTAGGCTCGCCGAGGACCCTACCGCACCAGATCGCATCTCAAATGGCCGTGCCGGGATCTTTCAGCGGCCGGCGGTTCCTAATTCGAGCTTTGGTGGAGGCCCGCGTGTCCATAGGGACCGAGATTTAGAGGGCAGCGACCCCGTGCGTGGGGCTTACCAGCTGCAGCCGGGTCAGCAGGAGCTGGTGGCTCAGTACAAGACGGCTTTATCTGAGCTGACGTTCAATTCCAAGCCGATTATAACTAACTTGACAATTATTGCCGGTGAGAGTATGCAGGCGGCCAAGGCCATTGCAGCAGCTATCTGCATCAATATCCTTGAGGTGATTTGATTATTTTTTTTTTCTTCCTTTGCTGGTAATGTCTAGTGCTGTGTGGCGTCACTCAGATTGTAAAGTTGTGTAATTGTAATTTGGTTTCGACTAATGGATTCTTTTCCTCATGAAAAAAGAAGAGATGGGGTAGAGGAAGTATGAATTTAGTTTCAGTCTTCCAGAAAGTTTAGATCTTTGCTTTGATGCTCATCCAATCTTGCACATTACTGCGTGTTCACTGGAAACTTTTGGGTTTGAAGACGTTGGTTGACATGTGTGAAAAGATATTAACACTGACTAATTATTTCCACAATCACTAATACCCAATTACACACAGCTAATATATGGTGTTGAATGCGGACAATCTAAAGTTTGATGATCTTTTCCTTTCTAACATTTATTCTCATCTTACCTACCTGCCTTTGCACTTGCAAGGCTATTGGACAATGTTTCATCAGTTTTTTTACATTGTTTGTTGTAAAGACTATGGCGTGTGTTCTTGTTCACTGAAATGGTTGGTGTTGAATTATTTTTATGTTGGTGCCATTTGGATTTAGCATGATTTAGCTTTATTATATGATTGTTTTCAGTTCTTCATTGTTTTACAGTTCTCCATTGTTTCTCTCTCTCTCACACACACATACACACACAGACACTTGCTCTCTCATTCTCCCCTCCTTTTTGGAGTGTTTTCCACCTCATGTACATTTATTCGATCTGCTCTACCAAGCAATTGATAATGTATATTGTAAATTGTAATATTGGATGATTTATCATCAACGATTTGTATAAGTGACTGAAATTTCATTTAACAATTGTTAAGATAAGTATTATTATATATTTATTTGATGATTATTGTCACCCTTCTGTGAATATCTATTCATTGTAATGTGTTATTTGCGTTCTGAAGTACGATTGTTACAGTTGTGATCGGCCTGACTTTGAGACGATCCTTCCACCCAAAGAAACTGTAGTGTATCAGTTTTTTGATTGCACTAAAATGGAGTCCCACAGTGAAGAGTGAATTTCGGATTTTGGCTGCGTATGTGTATGTCTTTAATGATAAAAAAAAAAAAATGCAAAATCGGAGTGATATGGATCACTTCAGAGTTTTAATCTGGAGAATTATTAGTTGTGTTTGGGACCTTGTCTGTCACTTGTTAGTCATATAATACATTTTCTCTGTCGAAGTTGTCATGTTCTGTATACGCTTTCATGTTTTTCTTTTTCCCATTAATTAATAAATGGTATCCCCAAATTTATGGATCTTATGCCTGATCTTGAAAGTTATTTACAGGTTCCTACTGATCAAAAACTGCCATCCCTCTACTTGTTAGACAGTATTGTGAAGAACATTGGGAGGGATTACATAAAATACTTTGCTTCCAGGTTACCCGAGGTCAGATCTCATGAATATAAATATTATTTGCAAAAGTTGTGATTTTAAGTCGTTATGTCACTTTATATAACCTTTGTGTACATACCTTTTTTCCCCTTAATTTCTGTTATCAGCATGACAATCGCTTTCTGGTGCATTTTTCCAGGTTTTCTGCAAGGCCTATAGACAGGTTGACCCTTCAGTACATCCTGGTATGCGCCACCTTTTCGGGACCTGGAAGGGAGTTTTCCCTCCACAGACCCTTCAGATGATAGAGAAGGAACTTGGATTCACTACGGCACCCAATGGTTCTTCGTCCGCAACAACTTCTAGGCCCGAGTCCCAAGGCCAACGTCCTGCTCATAGCATTCATGTAAACCCCAAGTATTTGGAGGCAAGGCGGCTTCAGACCACTAGAGTAAGTGCCTCATGATTGTCTAATGCCAATAGATGTTTTTTTTAATAATAATAATAATAATAATAATAATAATAATAATAATAATAATAATAATAATAAAGTATCAATTCTATTGCAAAGCCCAATGCTTTTAGTGAGCACTATTTCACTTCAAATACTTGATATGATTCATTATTTGTCCCATCCTTTGGAATAGACTATTTGTGCGACTCGTGTGTTTTACACTTTTGTCAATTAATATGAATGTAGGCAAGAGGTGCTGGCAGTGACAATAGTGAAGCCCTGGTGAGCTCCCACGAGGATGCTGAACCACTGGATAGGACAGCGAGTATTAGTTCGGGCAAATCATGGGCTAATCCGTATGCTAAGGTATGAGGGGAAAATGTTATCTAAGTGATCTTTCTTAATCGTAGTTGTTAAAGATAATGGTACTTACCCGGCACATTGCTCGTTATCGTAGCACATGTTTGATGGATATAATAATGTGAGTGCATTGAGCAATATAATCAACTCCTAGCAATTCTTAAAAAGATTCAACTACTAGGAAAATAAAATTCATCAATATAACCATTGTTCAAGAAAATTCAGCAAATAGAAGTAATTTAGTAATACAGGAATATTAGCAAATAAAAGTCTAATTCGGACAAAGTTCAGCATTAACTCTCTAATATAAATAATTTAACAATAGTGCTTGTCATTCTTCAAAAACCGCGCTCCTTGAGGAAGGCACCCGAGAGCACTACACTGCTGCTTTGTTAATGAGCTGCACTATTTTAATAAAATGGTATTGAATATGGGGTGGGTGTAGGCTTCATTTTGTCCTGTTAATTATTATATTTCTGTGTGCTTTATTTTCATTATGCTCTTTTTTAATTCTTGCAGCCTGTTAAGCATTATCATCTCGGAGATCAGGTACATGAACCTGTTCGTGATAAGAATTCGAGTATCGCATCAGATTTGGAGTACGGTTCCGCTATATCAGGACGTATAGGTTTGGTAACTGGAAGAGTGGTTGATAAAGCTAAAGATTCAGGCTATGGCAAGCCCTGGTATGCATCTAGCAGTGAAATTGCTGAGAAGAAGAATGGTTTTGGCCTGAAACACGGACACGAAAGCCATGCTGCTCATGATAATCCCGTTATTCCTGACTCAGCCCCTCTGTTCAAGCAAAAATCGGCTATCTCTAACTCTAACGGGATGAGTGGGGACTGGAAGGACACCGAGGAGGAGGAGTTTATGTGGGAGGAAATGAATTCCAGATCAACTGTTCGTGGCTCTGCTGATGCCTCAACTAAAGATCATTGGACACCTGATAATTACGAAAGATTGGTAAGTGTACATTTTATGCCTTGAGTATATGTTAACATTCTGCATATGGTTATTTTCTCAACTGTGTAACAGTTGGATATTTCACTTTCTACAGTTTATTTTGAGAAAAATGGGCTGCATTCTCACTTTCTCCAACCAATTATTGATCTTTCGCAGGACTACGACAGTCATCTCCAAAGGTCTCAAAGTTTGCACGATAATGTAACAAGGGACGATGATGAAGCCTCAGCCGATTCTATGTTCTTGGACCCAACTCAAGTAATCCCCAGGACCCAATTACCTGTTTGGTCATCACATAAGTCACATCCACCAGAAGGGAGGATAGCATCAGCTACTGTAAAAAGTATACCGAGCTATTCTACTGGGAAAAGCTCTCAAATTATGTCGGCCAAGGCACGTCTGGCTCCATCTCATGTTGCACCCTCGAACTTAAAGTTGTCAACAAGTATGACACCTGGACCTCGTATGCATCAACGCCCATCATCACCTTCTTTAACCTCACATGAGCTTAAGAGCCAGCTACAGAACAATTTTCCTGAGCGCAACCGAGCATCCACTGGCCTTCCTATGGATCCAAGAAGGCCTGTTCGGCAAAGGAAAGATGCTACTGCAGCAGCAGCCCAATTGAGAAATCCGGAATCTTCTGGTCAACTACATGATGACTCGTTGCATTCACAAATTCCTGGCGGCTCTGAAAACCGATCGACTGTGGGTAACTCGTCATCCGACCAATCGAATCCTCTCACAGTCGACTCCCCAGGAAAATCCATTACCAGCAATTCGTTTGATGCTGTAGGAAAAAGTAGAATGTCAAAGAGTAGTACCATCTCCAGTATTAGCTTAAATAAGCCGAGCCCTCGAGAAGATTTGCCGGGATTAACCTCGAACCTCCCTGAAAAGACGCCTATCGCAGTTGACTCCTCACCTAATCCTGTTTCGAACCTTCTAAGCACTTTGGTCGCAAAAGGTTTGATAACCTCTTCGAAATCCGATCCTCCCAAAATAGCTGATCAGCCCATAGATAGAGTATCTATGTCTACAAGCTCAGGTCCAAAGCCTCTCACACCTAAAAAAACTGACGAGCCATCCTCATCTGAGCCTGCTGCTGTTAGTACGCCCGAGTCACCACCAAAAATAAAAAATCTCATTGGTTTCGAATTCAGGCCAGATGTGGTCCGTAATTTCCATTCGGATGTGGTAAATGATCTTTTTACCGATGTCCCGTATCAATGTACCATATGTGGTCTCAGGCTTAAACTCCAAGAACGGCTCGATAGGCACATGGAGTGGCATGCATCAAGATTTCCCGAGGAGAATAATGATAATAATAATAATAAAAGTAATAATAATAATTCGAGGATTTGGTACACAAATGTAGTCGACTGGGTCGCGAGAATTGATCCTCTGGAAGATTCTGGATGTTCTGATGATGACATGCCGGAAGCAGATAAAGGGCCTTTGGTCCCTGCTGATGAGAGCCAGTGCGCGTGTTTTTTGTGTGGGGAGTTGTTTGAGGACTTCTACAGCTGCGAAAGGGATGAGTGGATGTTTAGAGGGGCTATTTACTTGACCGACCCATTGAGTTCTGGTGAGCTTCCGAGTCCTATTATAGTTCATGCGGACTGTGTAACAGAGGATTGTGTTCGCGACTTGGGGCTGGCTTGTGATGTCAACTTGGTAAGTATAGTTACTTTAATAAAAATAATTACGATACGGCGTCAAAATAGTTACATTAAAATGAGCTATTTCTCATACTTTGATAATTTTGGTGGGGAATTTTTATTTGCAGGATTTGGAGGCTATGCCTTAAAGGGGTCTCAAGGGCATGGCTATTGTGAAAGCAAGTTTGATAGCATTAAAGTATGTGGAAATGTTGCATGCTTTTTAATAGTGCATTGGGGCGCAGTAAAATTTTGTATGGTCACAGTAATTGAGTAATTGAGCTCAGATGAGATTGATTATGATTGCTGGTTATGATTGTGCACTTTGTGAGATGTGTTCACTTTATGGGAGTTTTTCTTAGTTCTCTTTTTGTTTTGTGTAAATTGGAGGAAATAGAAATTATATAGGATATGGCAGATGGTTCGTATGCAATTATTGATATACTCTGTTGTCTTTTCTCCATTGTCATCTCATAGTAATTGCAGTTTTTTAATCAGCTACAGGCTTACATGAGTTTTAGCTGAACTTGGAATGAAATGCTGAAGGAGTGTGTGAATTTCGGTTAAAACAGAAGTAAACGAAAGATTTTTTGTTCGTTTTTTCCTGTATAAATTCGGTTATTAGTTTCCATTTTCAAATTATTGGTTATTTCCTATTTGGTTTGGTTTGGTTTGTGTTCATGATATCCGAAATATGTGTATATATGTTGATAGTTTTCACATAGGAAATATGAATATCAAGCAATACTAGATGAATAAGCCCAGTTCATCTATGCTGTAGATTCTAACATCTATTTGGTTATCCCATTGAACTAAATAGTTATGTTGGTTCTGCTTCTGGTTCGATTTTCANAAATCAGTAAACCCGGTCTTTCCAAAGGTGCTCCAACTTTGACTCTTCCTGTTTTCTTTGATGGTACATACAAGCCAAACTTTTTTTTTCTCAATCGTATTTGTGTTTACTTTACTACTCAGTTAGACCTAATGAAAAAAGTTGGCTTTTGATTAACTCACTTACCACGTATAGAAGTCCATTACAATTGAAAGTGCCGATTATAAGGAAATTATATTTTATTTTTTCACAAATTCTGTAAAAAATCATACTTTTTGAACAACAAATACATAGTTATACAGAGAAATGTCATACTTTTGTTTATTTTATTTTTAAAATTGCTGTTTGTATATGAAATATGCAATTCTAACTCACACGGCCAAATGTTTGCTGATCTTAAGCATGGAGAAGAAAGTCCATGGTTATCTTTTGCTCCGTGATAAGTGCATGACCAATCTATTGAAATGTCTCTTTTCAATCCCTTAAAAGATGCTACCTTCTAACCAAACATTATAGGTGCATCATTAAATCGCCTTTAAATCAAGCTATCATATAAGAACCATCCCAAAGTCCAAATTATTCTAATCAGCAGTGTTGCTGCAGGGAATACCTAATTTAATAAGTAGTCTTTTACGAACAACATAAGTAAAAATAAAAGTATGATAAATCACATTAATATTGCATTTTGTTTCAAAAGCATGATTGAAATATCTTATCATCCTTGCTATGTTTTTAATACCTCAAGTTTACATAGTTTTCGCTTTTGCTATTTAGAATTTGAATATAATCAATCTTGCTGCTTTAAATTACTTTCATCAATCATATTTGGTACTTTTGAATAGTTAATAAATGTTTGATCGAAATCTAGCCGTTGTATTTTCATAAGAAAATTTTATTTTAAACATATATCGGTACAACTCAAACTTTTCAACTTCTGTAAACTTTCCATTTATCCTTTTGCAATTTATATCAAATCCGTAATTCTTCTGTTAGACTGTCTAACCACTAGACAACCATACTCTTTCAACATATATCCATACTTGCACACTCAAATGTTATACTTTATAATAACAAAAATATATCATTTCAAAGAATAAGTATATATTTCTCATACGACAATACGACTATCTAACGAGTATACATCCTACTAACTTTAACATTTGTGTTTCTAAATTACCTACAGAAGTATCTTATGAGTTATATCTAAATTTCATAATGAAACCATAGTATCTTAGTTTCAAATTTCAAAATTGAAACTAAAATAATTATTTTCCAATTCCATTTAAATTAAATAAACCAAGGGCCCTTTCAAATTAATCAGCACCCCACCCCTATCCTCCCTGTCACAACAATTTTTGTCCACATTTCCAAAGTCTTAACTCACAAATATTTCATTTTTTCAAATTACCATAAGTAGCTCATGACCTGGCCAATAAACTCCAAAATTCCTTTCTCAAACGCCAAACACTAAATTTGTTATTCAGTTACAATGTACTGCAAGTTTGACCGCAAAAACTGTTGGACAAGTAAAGCACAAAACACACACACAAACACATTTCAACTCAAAAAACCTTCAATAATAACTCCATTCTTTTTGTTCGGCATTCCTCTGTTTCTTTGTTTTCCTCCAAAACTTCAATCTTATTATTTTTCCCTTTTCGCCTTTTCGAGTCGTAAAATATGCGAAGCATTGGGATTTGCCACGGCGAACAATCCGTCAAAGTCTCGAATTCTCACGGCCCGTCGACCCCTCCACAAGCCGCCTCGTCGAGCTCGATCGTCTCCACGTACAAAGTCAAGCTCTCGACCGGTGAAAGCCTCGTCGTCGAGCTCACTTGGCACGAAACCATATCCAAAATTACCATTTTGCCCTCGGCCCACGACCAAGCGGCCCGAAACCACATCATTTTGCGCGAGGCCCAAGGAAAGGAGCGCTTACCGGGCTCCGAGATCGAGGTCCATTGGGACCTCACTCGGGCCGAGTTCGGGCCCGGGCCCGAACCCATATCCGAATTCTACATAATGGTCGTGGTGGGCTCTGAGCCGGGCCTAGTCCTCGGGGACTTGGGCCCGAAACCGGACGATTTACCGAGAAAGTTCAAATTGGTGTCTCGACTCGAATTTGTTCTCGGGAGCTCGTGGCGCTCGACCGGGGTTCGGTTTTCGGGTGACGGGAGGCGACACGACGTGTCGGTCGAGTTCTCGGGAGGTGACGTGTCAAGAAAATCGAGCCTCTCGGTTCGTGTGGATGGGAAGAGTGTAGTCGAGGCGAAGGGTTTGGGGTGGAATTTTAGGGGGAACCAAACGGTGTTCTTGGATGATGGATTGGTTGTGGTGGATTTGATGTGGGATTTGTATGGGTGGTTATTCGGGCCGGTTTTGTCGGGCCGGGCCGTGTTCTTGTTCAGGACGCGGGCCGGGCTGGACAAAAGGCTTTGGCTCGAGGTGGAAAAGAATGGTGTGAAGGATGATGATGATGATTTTGGGTTTTCAATGGTGGTTTGTGCATGTAAGAATAATCCGGATTGAATAAATTGATAATTTTATTTGTGTGTAATTTTTGTTAACTTTATTTATTTATTTATTTATTTGGTGTTCCCATTTAGTTTTATGTGGTATAACTAGTTAATAAGCTTGCTAATAGCTCATAACCTAGCTTATAGTTTATGAGTGATTTTTCGAACTTATATATCTTATAGCGGAAAAATTAGCTTACATCATAAAAGTGTTCTAGCTGAAATAAAAATTTTAATGAGCTTATCTGAAAAACTACACAAAGAATCTTATGAGATAAACTTGTGATTTTTAAAAACGCTTATCCTTTGAAACAAAATTTATTTGAATACAGAAAGTTTATAAGCTAATTAAATAAATTATATATTATTTGATTACCAAATATAACCTTATTTAGGTTGCTTGCATAATTTATTTTTTTCGAAACACGGTTCATCAGCCCTACTTTTTAAGTAAAAATTTTGTATTTAGTGTTTATGTGGTAACATACTAACATATATTATATCTTAATATGTATTATTTATTTGGGTATGACATTTCGTTACAAAATCATTTGTTGAAATAGTATATTATATTATTATAATCGTGACAATTGTTATAGTTGGCTTAAGTTGCTGAAAAAGTTAAAAAGTTACTTTTTTAAACACGGCCAATCAACCATACTTTTCAAAAAAGAACTTATAATTATGTTGTAACATGTTACATCCAAATTCGTGTTGTTTTTTAGTAAGATATTTGAAATTATGTATATTTGTTAAAATAGTATATTATAATGGTGACAATAGTGTTTTTTGAAATATGAATCTATTATCTGGCCAATTTTTAGGTCAAAATCATCACCTAAAAAGTTTGATGTAATACTATTATGCACGGGACTCATCTAACAAAAACTATTTTCAACAAGGACTTGTTAACTACTACCATAGAGCTAATTGCCACTTGTTATCCATCTTATTCATCATATATATCCTTTTGTTGTCTTCATTATTATTGAAAACAATTGTTTCATGAAATACTTTAGTTAGATCAATACTGTTATGCATTGGAGAGTGTCTGAAATTTATTATTGCCAATGTTTTATATAATTTTATAGCTTCATCCTAATTATATAGTCCTATAATTCACAAACTTACACCAACTAGACTTTTGACATTAAGCAACAATATTAAACACCAAAATCTCTTTATGGAAGAAAAAAAAAAAAGCGGATGCTTTAATCTCTGTTTACAAATTAGAATAATGTTTAATGTCGAAGTCAAGTAATATAAAGGTCATGTTTGGATATTAATTAGGATTGAGATAAAATTAGCGCATTGGTCCTCATTTAGAGGTTTCACCCTCAAATTTGTTAATTAGTTTAATTAATTTTTCAAATCCAAAACTCTAATTCTGAAATTTAATAGAAAGGCGTTTTGAGTAGAGAGAATTTGTATAATAACATCTCAACAAATACAAAAAAACATTCTACAAATTATTTTTTATAGATCAAATGAT
>BKCP01004783.1:117531-130737 GCA_008636005.1 Striga asiatica
GATCAATAATGCTTCCCCATTTATCCCCGTATCATGACTCGAATTTGAGACCTATTGATTCCAAATTAAAAGTGTTACCCCTTGTCCGTCGGGCTCACTCAAAAGTTTGTAGTCAGAATAAAATGAAATAATTGATGCATATACCTAACATTTGATACAATTCTCAATGTGTGACTTATTGTGTAATTAAGTTTTGACCAAAAAGATTTGAGTGTCAATTATGACGTAAAAAATGCAATTTTCTTCAATGATTTGGCTACGATATACAACTTCCACGTGTAAAGTCATTCACAACATTCACAACGTGGTACTAGAAAAAATAAAATAAAGAATAAAATAGTACATTTATGATATGGTTAATTATTAATAATAATGCATATGTTAATAGAATCATTTTCGAATGCCAAAAGGCCCAAAACACATGCTAGATTGTGAGTGACATGATCTTTTCCCAATCTCTTATCTTTGACACGGGTGCAATGAAGCTATTTTATGGTTAAAATCCGCTTTATTAAGTATTATACTAACAAATAAGCTAACCAAAGATGAAAAGTGGAATATTTCATAACTAGGGAAACTTTGTGGAGTAGCTTTTTTATTTAACCCTGAATACAGCTCCATATCCATGTAAGACTGAAAAAATATACAAAATAAAAATCATAAAATGAGGATATTAAAACAAAAAGGGGCACACCCATATCTTGCTTTCTTCTACACACTGAGCAATGGCGCCATTTTTACTCTTTCTCTCTCTCAATATCTCTTTTCTCGTTCCTTTTAGGAAATTGCCTCTCAAAAGTTCTCAAAACAGTGCTCAGAATGTATATAGTGAATTCTAAATCATAAATTCAACAAAGGTAGGGCTTTTTACCGTTGAATCAACATACAATTAAAAAAATTTCAATCAAAGCAGTGCTTTCACTATTAGTAGGGCCGAATTTGGTGATATTTTGATATGATATGTTTGTACAGATATAATGTTTTTTTGTATTAATGTGGGGTTTTGTCCGCGCTGTTTTTGTCTGCAAGAAACTAATAGGCAATGCTATTTAACAAACACATTTTTTTTTTTAAACATTAACCATTGAAGTAATTAGTTAATTGATTGTGCTCACATTAAACTGTGGAGATCAGGCCAGAGGCGAGGGCCTGATTAGAAATCCCTTCTTCACGTTAATCTACCAATTTTTGGGGGTGTTTCTTCTTTAAAAAATAAAAACTATTATTAGGCCGACGTAACAATATAATTAGACAGTCATAATTTTTTAATATATATACATACTTCAAATTCAAATGTCATTTTTAAAAAATTAAATAAATAAAAATATAACATAATTTCATACCACGAATGTGCATTTTTCATTAAAAAAAAAATCAAGTTGAGTCGTCTAATAGTAACTCACCCAATAAAGTAAAAGATGAGGTTAAATAATATTAACTAATAATTATAAATTAAAGATGTGAACTTAATATGTAATATAATTTATCATATATGACTTGTAAACAATATATAATTATTGTGTATAAAATAATTTGAAAAAATGTATGTTTAAAGTATTAAAAACGTCTAAAATATTATATAACATATGTAAAAGTATCTAAAATTTAAAATATCATTATTGAAAGATGTGGAGTCATTTAAAAATTTTTTAAACTATTTTATAAAAAAAACATGCCTAAAACTATTTATATTTGACATATGTATATGTATATGTAATGTATACATAGATAGAATGTGTACAAAATTGTCTAAATGTTTAAAATTATATAAAATATTATGAGTCTAATAAGAGATATTGTCTCGCGAAACGAAGTAAAAAAAATAAAAAAATAAAAAAATAAAAAAAGCAAAGCAAGGCAGTGAGATGATATCGATAATTATAACATAACTTCCATGTAAAGTTATAACAAATAAAATAGAATTTATATCTAAAATTACCATTCTTTATCTCTTATTCTCTTTTTATGTAATACAAAATCTTATATCACATACGTAAAAAGTATTCAAAATATTTTACATTATTTTTGAAATATATGTGGAGTCACCTAAAATTTTTCTAAACTATTTTGTTAGGAAAACAATTTCTTAATCTAGAGAATGTGTAAAAATTTGTCTAAATATTTTTAAAACATTAAGAATACCTAGAGTATTATATAAAGTGTGTAAAAGTATCTAAAATATTATATATTATTCTTGAAAAATATGAAATTACCTAATTTTTTTCTAAACTATTTTATAAAAAAAATATCTAAAATCACTTAAAGTTAACATTTCTCTCTCTATATATGTACACTTTAACGAATGTGTAAAAAAAATTGCTCAAACAACATGTTTAATTATATATAATATTATATATAAAAATATATTTAGAGTTATATCCACTATTATATATTATAGTCCAAAAAAACCGTTGGTCTAACAAACATTAATAGTTTTAAGCAAAAATATTAGTAATTATAAATACCATAAGAAAATAATTAGACAATACGACATGCGATAATTTTTTATATAGTAGATACCCTAAATACATGCGCTAACTTTTTATATAGTAGATACCCTAAAAAATGTTTAGGACTTATATTTTGGAGAATTGCTTTTTTATATAATAGATACCCTAAAAAAATTTTATTAGACAATAACTCGAACTTATATTTTGGAGAATTGATTGAACAACGTATTCATTATTTTAAATAAAATCCACATGGAGTTTTGGAGAGGCCGATTTTTTTCTTATTATTAAATAACTGGTAAGATTTAATTTATAAGATTCTTTAATTTGTGAATGATTGAAAATCAAAATCCGTGGTATTATTATTTCTTAATATAAAATAAGTGTTATATTAAAGAGAATTAATGGGATAAGATTTTTTAATAGGATAAAATTTTGTAACGCAAAATCAGTGAATCGTTCAATTACAACATAACAACATCCCAAAAATCTTGGAAAATATTAATTGCACGGGAAAGCTTTAAAAAAATATTTATTACCATTAATGGCAAGTAATTAATGCAAAACTTGTTGACTAAGATTTTGATTTACCACTTTTAAAAAATGGTAATTCTTATTATATATATATATAGATTTTATTGTTTAGGCGGGAATTGAATTTTTTTTTTGTTGATTTTTTCTTGCTATATCCAGTAAATATCATTTCCTCTTTATATATTAATAGATAGATATATTAAAAATATACTATAAATAGCATGTAATTAATGTTGATCAATTTTGACCAAAGATTAACTTACTATTTTTAATAAATGTTAGTTCTTATTATATAGATATAGATATAGATTTAATTAATCATATAAAATGTAAACTATTTCAACATGACAAATATGCGCATAATTTATTTTGACTCAATAAGCCGCCAGCCCCCACTAACACAGTTATTATGCAACGAATTAAGAAATTAAGAATTCAATAAATTTCACTTTTGTACCAATTGTCAAACTATTAAACGGGTTGATTTGTCGTAATTTTTAAACAAAAGTATGTACTGATATTATAAAATGTCATGATTTTATTTATATTATTTTTAAAGTATGACAATTCAACTTGAAACTATGTATATATATTTCTAACCGTTCGACCTGGTTAACAATATATAGTCTTACTAATTTAATTAAAATATTTATAAATTCTTATGTGAGGCAGTTTATTATGTTGAATCATCATATTTTGTGAAAAAAAAATGTATACTAATACTATCAAATGTCATACTTTTATATATGTTACTTTTTAAAGTATGACATATTTTAGTGAAAGTATGCATACGACATGTTTATAGAAAAAATATGTCGGCCTAATGATTAGGTGGATAAAAAAAAAAAAACTATCCAATAAGTAATTTGTCCAGCACAATTTAGCTGCAAGTACTGAAATTAAGTTTAAAAATAATCTGAATATGTATAAATTATTCAAACCCTGAAACCACGAGATACAAAATTGCCAGCCCTATCTACATATATACAAAGCAATAGGCCTATTACACATGGAGTCATTTCTATAGAAGTCATAGAAGTCATTTCTATAAATCTGTCAAATTTATTATCTATATATATCTAAAAAGGTTGATGTAAAAATCTTTTTTAGAAACCTAAAATAATTGAGTCAAATGTTTAACTTACTAAATGTGGAACATTTTTAAAAATCCTGATTTTTGTTTGGTTTTCACAATTTGGCGATTTTTTCTTTTTTCTTTTTTTAACCGATAATCTGTTCAGGCATTGCATAATTCATGGAATGAAATCTGGATTTTTCTTTTTTCCTCGCGTTTTCTATTTAATATTTGAAACCGCACAGATAAATATTCACGCGTTTTTAGTTAAAATCTGTTCATGCGTTTCCCAATCTGCACTGGTATATCTATTACTGCAAATAAAATTTGTTCGCACATATGATTAATTAGGAATCACGTGTTTCACAATCTGCACTGATATATCTATAACAAATTTGCACTGATATATCTATAATAAATTTTCTAATTATTAAAATATGTGTCATATTTTTTGCAATTTAAAAAACAACTATTCCTTATTTTATGCACGCTATTTGAAAGAGAATCCAATATATATATAGTTGTTGATTTTTATCATCTTTTTTCTTTTTTTTTTTAACCGATAATCTGTTCAGGCATTGCATAATTCATGGAATGAAATCTGGATTTTTCTTTTTTCCTCGCGTTTTCTATTTAATATTTGAAACCGCACAGATAAATATTCACGCGTTTTTAGTTAAAATCTGTTCATGCGTTTCCCAATCTGCACTGGTATATCTATTACTGCAAATAAAATTTGTTCGCACATATGATTAATTAGGAATCACGTGTTTCACAATCTGCACTGATATATCTATAACAAATTTGCACTGATATATCTATAATAAATTTTCTAATTATTAAAATATGTGTCATATTTTTTGCAATTTAAAAAACAACTATTCCTTATTTTATGCACGCTATTTGAAAGAGAATCCAATATATATATAGTTGTTGATTTTTATCATCTTTTTTCTTTTTTTTTTTAACCGATAATCTGTTCAGGCATTGCATAATTCATGGAATGAAATCTGGATTTTTCTTTTTTCCTCGCGTTTTCTATTTAATATTTGAAACCGCACAGATAAATATTCACGCGTTTTTAGTTAAAATCTGTTCATGCGTTTCCCAATCTGCACTGGTATATCTATTATCATCTTCTCCAACTCATACAAGTTTCAAAATTCAGAGAATAAAACACATCGAAATACAAAGGAAAAAAATATAGAGAAAAAAAAATGCACCGAAAAAAAGACAAAGAAAAAAAAATGGCACCGGTCTGGGATACACTCGACAAAGTCAATCGTAGCAACAAACCTTATTTGAAACTGAGAGTAATCCGAATTTTTGAGAGGCAATTCGACATGGAGTGCAGGAATTTCATGGAGATCGTCTTTCATGACCAAGAGGTAATATGGTGAATTGTTACATAAAACTTCTATACTTACGTTAATTATTTATATTGTTGTCATTATATGTTGTGCGCATATGGCAATATTTCGAGAAGTATTTAAAGAGGGCCAGGTATATGTCTCCGCAACTATGATGTTGAATTCAATCACGGGAGGTACAATGCACTGAATAGAAGGACTCATTTGTTCAAATACGAGGGGAATTTTCCTCACATCTAATGAGTGGCTAGAGACCGAGAAGATTAGAAGCCGTTAAAAAATATTGATGTAAGTGTATTTGTTCAATTTACTATGCTTTTTCTGCACGCCTTTCTTATTATTTTGTGATATTTATTGTTATTCCATGTCGTTGAAAATTTTGAATTCTATGATTAATTTTATTGCTATTATATTTAATGTCGTTGCATATATTGATTGTTATTATTCAAAGCTGTACATAAATAATAATTTTAATAATCTTTTTTTACTTCTAATATATATTAAATAAAATTTGGTAGAATACCATGATATAAGATATACATTAATACTTAAAATGTTAAACGCAAAGATAAGGTTGAAATAGACGGGTCAACGAATTCGATTAAATATTTATGGAACTTGCTTAAAACATCTGAAAGTATCTACTTACAAAATTATTAGGAATTGACTGCAAATCTTTCAAATATGAAATATGGCATTTAGTATTTACGTACAAAAATAACTGAATAATATAAATTACCTCAATTGGTTATATTGTTTCCTTATATTAATGTATAGAAACCTATTTAATATAATATAAAACACATATAAATTTAATATACATCTTATCCCAAAATGAGATTAGATGCAGTCTTTATCTTTTGCAATATATTATTATTTTCAACGCGTAGGAGATATACACGTTTAAAGAGAGACGATGCATTCATTATTTTTTAAGTATATTTGATCAACCGGTTTTATTATAAGTATAATATATGTAGGAGATATTGCAATTAATATTTACGTACAATATTAATACATTTAAGTATGGAATCTTTCATATATAGATTTTAAATTTTTTGTTTCACTTCTAATATAAATAAATTAACTAAATTTTGGTAGAATACCATATTATAAGATATAAATTAATAAATCAATACTCAAATGTTGAAGGCAATAGTAAACCAGTTATATTATTTCCTAATATATGTAGGATAAATTGCAATTAATATACACGTTTATAGCGTTTGTTATGCATTCCATAATTTTTAACTGCGTAATCAACCAGTTTTATTATTTCCTAATAAATGTAGAAGATATTGCAATTAATATTTACGTACAATATTAATACATTTAAGTATGGAATCTTTCATATATAGATTTTATTTTTTTTTTTACTTGTACTATAAATTAACTAAAATTTGGTAAAATACCACATTATAAGATATAAATTAATATATACAATTAATAGATACATAGGGTACCCGTGCGATGCAATCTTCCACGAATATAACAAGTATATACGGTACCCATGCGATGCAATCTCCAAATTCAAAATTAAATGAAAATTTTAGTTTGTGGTGACGATGACTCGCCGCCAAATCAAACAAAAAACGTTGTGTACAAAATAGTTTTCAATAAATTATGAATTTTGTAGTTTGTGCCCAACGTTTTACTTTTGTTACAAATATAACAAGTTTATTAAATTTAATATTTAATATTAAAAAATATTTAGAAATATACCGTCCCATGCATCGCACGGGCAATTACTAGTTTATTTCTGAAAGCAAACCCAGACAAATTTTATTGACGAAAATGATAGAAACATTTATTACACATGCAGGAGTGCAATAAAAGTACAAACATGGATATTTTCATAATCCAACTGAAATTATATAGCTACTATATAGTTTGGTGATCACAATTAATAATCTTTTCCATATCTCTAATATATTTGGTATACTATATAGTTGGTTTTTTTACATGAAAAGCAAAAATATTATTTCCTGGAAACTGTACACAATATACTGCAATATATATTGAAATTATTGAATTTATCATACAAAATATGAATACAATAAGTTTAAGTACTACAAGAATAATCATTTTTAGTGTCGAAAATTTTTGTCGTTATATGTTCAACATGACAAAAATTTTCTTAAATATTTTTGTGACGACATTCGAACATATAGCGACATGACAAATATGCGCATAATAATTAAAAATAGTTTCTCTCTCCCACACCTACATAATTCAACCTTACAATTCAATTTATCTTTATTTCCAACCTAATTCAACCAAAATATTTATTTTATTTTAATTTATCTAAAAAATACAATTGTGTTTCAAAATATATCAAGTGTGGTCTCTATTTGTAGATAATGAAAGATATGAATTTTTAGTATTTTTTAAATTTTTAAAACAAAAAAATACATTTGTCCAATAAAAATGAGATAATCGTCCCATTTTAAATAAAAGACCTGGTTGCGACTCAAGGTCACGCGACCACTTACCTGTTTTTTTTTTTGTCCTGTAGCTGGTGACCCAATATTTGGGTCACCCATAAGATCAGTCTAAGGTTAGGTTTTGGTACAACTTATAAGTTCTACCAAATAAGTACGAGAATGCCATATGTTTTTTATGTACCAGGTACAATAGAATATTTACATTTTATATAAAATTGTACATATTTATATTGTAAAGAATATAAACTTTATTATTTAATTATAATTAAAATATATAAAATTCTATTTACATTTTAAATATAAACTGTTCAATCATGTAAAAAACAAAATACTAAATTGTCACATATTAAATGTACTAGGACCCAGGTACAATAGAATATTTAAATTTTATAAAAAAATTGTACGTATTTATATTGTAAAAATTATAATTTTTATTATTTAATTAAAATAAAAAAAATCAATTGTCCAATCAAGTAAAAAACAAAATCATAAAAATTATCACATATGAAATGTACTAGGACCCATAAAGATAAAGAAAATGTGTAAAATTCAGTAATGGGTCACCTTAGTGCATAACTTAAAATAATTGAATTTATATTTTGTATGATTAATTCAATAAATCCAATATATATCTTACAGTATATTGTGTATAGTTTTCCAAATTCCAAGCAATGATATTTCAATCCCCAATGCTATTAAAACACCAATTTTGATACCATAAAAAGAATCGAGCTGTGGTGTTTTACAAATCTTTGGATTTGATCGAGAAATGTTTGTTGTGATATGCTGTCAACAAAAAATAGTCTTTGAATAAGCTTTTCAATATTCTCTTTTGGTTGGGAGTATTAGCCTTTTTCTTATTCATAATAATTGATATGAATAATCATTACTTATTTTCATAAAGTGAAAGTAAATTAGTACTTAGGAAAAAAACGTACACTTCAACATAGATCACACTAGTCTTATTATTTTTTTCGAAGACTATTATTATTATAATTGTTGTTGTTATTATTATTATTATTATTATTGTTATTATTACTATTATTATTATTTACGTTTCTTAGAATTGAGATTGAAATAATATATAAAACTCTATCTTTTATTGATTTTCTCAAGAATTTCATGGCTGGGTCACGGGATCTAATGAATATTTAATCAGAAATATTAAATTATACTATCAAAATCATGCATAGTAAAAAATAACAAAATAGTTTAAAGGTGAGGCACCTGGGGCTGCCTATGAATGTGACCCAGTTCTTATCTTTTTCTATGCAAATTTATTGCTAAGATTCTATGCAAATTTATTAAATTTAACGTTGCATTCGATTCAGCTAAATTTTAGTTTTTGTTGAGTATTATATTTCAAAACATAATAGACTTTACAAAATAAAGATTGAGCTAATAGAATAAGTTATAACTCTTCAGAACTCCGAATATCGGAAATGAAAAATAAATATAGAGTGCTACATTCATTTAATAATTTTGATATAGGATTATATATGCCAGAATTAAGAAATAAAAGATTAGAAACTTTATTTTATGGAGATGTCATCCCAACGTTTTTCTTTTTATATTAATCTCTTAATTGAGGTCATCCATGTTTTTAATTTGAACTTTATAGACCAATAATACTAGATACCAACAGTTGAACCGGTACGGATACCTTATAATTAAATACGATTTTTGTCAAAATATATGTCCGGTTTCGTACGTACACTGAAAAATATCAATAAACAAAAAAAGATAAATGTTGTATTTAATATAAATCTAAAATTCTAAACTTAATGCTACTATGTCTTGTTTGATTTTTAATTAGTATTAATATCAACTAAGTCGGTTTTTATATATGAATTTATGATATGTAGTAATAATTTTCACTTGTAGTTATTAAAATCGGTTAAATTGAGAAGGCAAGAGCAATTTCCCACTAATTAAAATTCCCAAAAAAAAAAAAGAAAGTCCAAACTAATCAATCTGAATGACTAATAATTATTCAGATTGATCGCATCCATATGAAAGCAAAGCTCAATTAATGGTGATTCTGATGGATTGTGGTTCAAGGGAAGGAGATGAAAAAAAATAAAAAAAAAAAAATAAAAAAAATTTAACGACACGTAAAATTAAAGTTGTGTGTGGTGCACGAGTGGTCCAAGCCGATCAGGTGCTGCAGCCCTGGCTTTATCCACGCTGTCAGCGCAACGTACAAGTATTTATAGCTCACGAAACGAAAGCCCCTGGCCCTGTGTAGCTCGGATCAGGTGCGGTTGTCCACTGCGGCACGTAATCTACACCCTCAATTATTTGGGCACCCTCGCAAATAGTACTTTTCGACCTCCATACTTGTGGAGGTGATTTCATCAAATATTAGATTCGATATTTTAAATTTATGTTCTAATTATGAATGATATGAATTGAGCTTTTTGGCAATTCTATATTTTTCCAAGATATATATAATAATAACATAAAACAGTATAACACTTCACAATATAAATATTTATTTTTATTTTTGTTCAAAAGTATAATGGATTGACTCATCTATCTGTTGAACCGTTTTACATGTGTGTGAATTTGTAAATACATTTTTTTTTTCCTTGTGTGGGACACATTACAAGTTTGTTGAAATTTTTCTATCAGGGCAAAAGTAAAGTGAGGTTTTCATTTTAAATGTGATATTTTTTGGTTCATTTTTAGTAGAAATGTTTTTCTTCTATGGGGTGAGTGATCTTGAGTGAGATTGGACATTAAAAGAATTTCACTAATTTGTTACACGATTAAATTTAAACTCTTTATCTTGTATATATTCACATTTTAAAGATTTATCATCTGCCTTCAAAAAGTTTATGTATATCCAACCACACCCTTACATATAGTGAAAATTTTCCATTTTAACTCCACCAAAACATAAAAAAAAAAGACATCAATTCATTTATTTTCACTATTTATTCTCATTTATTTATTAATATAGTTTTTAAAATAATTTAGAAAAGTTACTACTCGTTTTCCTACAAATTTCGTCATTAACTATCTAGTTTTAGCTACTAATTATTTTTGCTGACTATCATAGTATTTTATATCATATTAATGTACACTAGTACGTAGCCCGTGCGATACACGGGATATAAATATTAAATGAGTCATTTTCACAGAGTTTGTCTGTTAAGTAGCTCGTGTGATTCACGGGAGATATTAAATGAGTGGACAATAGAGCTTGTCAGTTAAGGCCTAAAAAAATAATAGAGTTTGATCATCTATTTTTTACCTCTTTCATCAACGTCATCCGTCGAGACATTAAACCTGAGTCTGGTAGTGGTAGCGCTAGAGCGTAAATCAATTAATTGTTTATAATAATATAAATTTAATTTCATTATATATATTTATTCTTTGATATAAGAAAACAATTTTACGTAATCTTGTTCCTCGTATAATACTCATATTATTTTATTATAAAATTTATTGTAATAGCATGCTGACTCGTTTATATTATTATAAATAATATTTTAACATATATATTTATTTTTTAATACAAAATAATAATAATTTTACATATTTTGGTTCATCATAATACTCAATTATTAATCTATCAAAAAATCTATTATCATATAATGTCATTATTATTTATAACACTTGTAGAAGTAATATATTTGTTATATAACGATAAATATGTAATGTATATTAATATTATTTAGTGATGTAATTAATTTAAAAAGATATAAGCAAATTTAATGTTTGGTAGGAATGTGATTATATGTAAGTTGAGATACAATGAAATGTATCAAAAAAATCTGCTTATTATATTTTCCTTTAAATGTTTGAATAAATTTGAAATTCAAATTACAAATCAATCTTCACTTATTCAAATAATTTTTAAAAAAACACCAATTGTAGTAAAATGTACGTGACAATATATTATAAATATACATAACGTCAGTAATGTTATGAATCTTTAAGTTCCTAAAATATGTATTGTTTAGATATGAAGCTAATTAACTTGTATGTTAAGATAATATATATAAATATATGTATTGTACGAAATATACACGTGACAAGTTATTATATTTGTTTATATATTGTTTGTATATTTTTTTATATTGTTTATTATATTTGTAAATAAATATATTGTTTATATATTTGTCTGTATTGTACGACAAATTATTATATTTGTTTATATATTGTTTAAATATATATTGTTTATATATGAAACTAATTAACTTATATGTTAAGATAATATATATAAATATATGTTTTGTATGAAATCTTTATCGTGTTTGTTAAATTTTTCACCTAAAAAATTCAAAATACATTTAGGCATGTTTTGTTTGAAGTTTGAAATTCAAATATGCATCTATATAACAAATCTCATGATTTGTGGTAGCATTAAATGTTACTTGATTTTTTATTTAAAAAAAATTAAATAAAACATACCAAGAATGGAATGCAATTAATATTCCCTATTTTTTTGCTTACTATTTTTGAAAAATGTTAATTCTTATTATATATATATAAATTACATTCTCATCTCATATGCATTCCCAAACTTAAAAACCTCCATTCTTCCTCGAAAATTATTTTGACGTGGTGTGCTAAAAACCAAACTTCTACAAATTATTTCAAAAATCCTCTATAATGAATTTACACACCTTAGTATAATTTAATTTGACCAGGTGCATTAAAAAACAACTTCATAAATTATTTCAATAATCCTCCATAATAAAATTCCAACCAATAGCTAGCATAATTTTTGCTCAAGGTTTCAATAAAAGCATGATAATAAATTTGAGTAGGGTCAAAAAGGGGGACATTATAGAGTGCCCAGAAAACATGAAGCATAAATCCCGGGTACCTTCATTTGATTTTATTCAGAAAATCTTTAATTTAAATTTCGTGGTTTGTATTTCTAATGTTGTCCTATCATAAGACAACTTAATCATTGTACTTAAGAAAGGTATTACTACTAATTGATTTGTGTTTCCATTAAAACCGAACTAAAGTGGGGGTCCTTTGGTTTGTAAGTTACCACACGTTTCGAGTGATGAACGGTCTTCATAAGAGGAACTTGGGCCTCATTGTGGAAAAACCTGGTGGGCCGACTCGCGATCTGATTGATCGAGAGTCGGTCCCAATTTGGATAACACAATTAATTATTTTGTATTTAATTGATTTATTTTGTATTATTTTTTTTATATATATATAGAGTTAAAAGGTTATGAAATTATGACATATCTGGTAAATACATTTTAATGTGACTGTGGTAGGTATGTGAGCAATTACGTGTGTGTCGGTATATTATTTCCATATAAATTTAATAGATTAATGTCCATGCCAACTATTGGTAA